>OW028574.1:8716714-8804214 GCA_932294295.1 Alitta virens | reverse complement strand
GTTGTTGCTTTTGTTGTTTTTGCTGTTGTTGCTGCTGTTGTTGTTGCTGTTGTCATAGTTATAGTTGTTGTTGTTGTTGTTGTTGCTGTCATAGTTGTTGTTGCTGTTGTTGCTGCTGTTGTTTTTGCTGTTGTTGCTGCTGTTGTTGTTGCTGTTGTTACTGCTGTTGTTGTTGTTGCTGTCATAGTTGTTGTTGCTGTTGTTGCTGCTGTTGTTTTTGCTGACGTGGCTGTCATTGCTGTTGTCGTTACTGTCATTGCTGCTGTCATTGCTGTCATAGTTGTTATTGTTGCTGTTGTTGTTGCTGTCATAGTTGTTGTTGTTGTTGCTGTCATAGTTGTTGTTGTTGCTGTTGTTGTTGTTGTTGCTGATTAATCTCCTGAAGGCTTGTGTAAATAGACCAACCACAAAGAGAGGAATCTAGACAGCTCAGACGGGCTATTGAACTGCAGCCAAGGCCTATTGAAAAAGCAATCACAGTCTCAGAAGAAAAATGAAAAGAATGCAGAGTTGAGATAGGTGTGTGACTCCAGACATTTGATCTGTTGGCGAACTGACTAGTCAATCCGACCTCTGCTATAAACTTTGTCATTAGGCTGCCAGGCAAACTTTGGGTGCAGTATTTGTTACATGTAGGTAAATCGATTTATTATGAATGCATTTCCATGGCAACAAGAGTGTTGATTTTTAAATGGTCACCCTAAATTTTCTTGAGATGTGGGCATGTGGCTAAGTCAAAACGGATAACATATTAATTTTTTTTTTTTTTCAACTTTTCAGACATTTTGACTACGTCTTAATGGCTGGCCTCTCATTTTTTTTTTTTTTTTTTTCCAAAATATATTAGCCATGTCCACAGTGGGAGAACTGAGAACGGTTGTTGAAATTGCCATCTCTGAAACATGTTGAAATCATATCAGAAGGTGGGGACTTTTAATTTGGCTTGTATCAATTCTATGCACCTTTATTACCTTGAATGTCTGGCATTATACTTGAGGTCTTTGTACTCAAGTAGCCATACTTAACCATTCTGTGAGAATTACAGTTTGAGGATTTTTCATTTTCTTCACGTTAGTATAGTGAATAGAAAGTGAGAACTGTAATTTCTCGGTTAGAGTTACACATCTCCCACTTACACATTTCCCATGCAATTTAAATGGTGATACAGGATTTATTTTCTTTGTATGTATACTGCAATCAAGCAATAATACTTGTTTTTTGGATTAATGTCATTTATGTGTAACAGATTATATGAGATAAAATATTGCCTTCTCCTCCAGATCTGATTTCGCCTGACCCATTTTCAGAGACGGTAATTCTTACATATTAATGTTACTGTTCATGAGTTCAATGATGACCAAAGTCCCTCTTAAGACTAACTAATTTATTAAATAAAGGAGAGAAAATTATTAATCGAAAAAAAAAAAGTATGTGGGGGCGTTTCATTCTGTTGCCTGTACAAATGGCATGCAAGGGCCAAGAGTTTAGTGGATATTATTTTCACATCGCTAAAGTGACACGTGCTCAAAACTGGTCAATTAAACACACAATCATGATATGCATTTGCTCACTACTACCTTGCAAAAATTGCTGAGATTTTCAAGGGAACTAATGTTGAAAGAAAATTCCCTATAACAGCCGAATCATACTTTGAACTCAATTTTTCTAACTCGCATTTAGAAGATGGCAGAAATCCAACATAACTGGCCAGTAGGACTGATTTAATCAACTCAATGACATCAGTGAAAATACGTGTTTATATGGCAAAAACGTCTCATTCAAGACTCAAGACCCTTCGGGTGGGTTTGTTTTTCTTTGTTTTGACCGGAGAGTGTGTTTGAACTTATTTTACCATTAGCTTGGTCATTTCATTGGTCAATTGCTTCTGCTCGGCCATTGACCTTCTTAATTCTGTTCTATTGTTTCTTTGTTTCCAGACAACAAGGCCAGCATTCCATTGACCCAACTGCTTTTTGTGATTGACCGCCCAACCAGCCTTGCTCTGAATCAACCATTGATTTGTTGGAACGAAGAATCTGGCATTGTGTGTGGTTCAATAATCAAACTGCCTCAGGGATTGTAATACATCGTGAAATCAGAACAAATTCCCAATATTCATTTCAGTGGCATCTGACATTTGACCTACTTGTGGCAAATTCCAATACAACCCCAATGACCTTTGACACACTTACAGGGCGTTGACCTCAACAAGCTTTAACGAATCTCTCAATAATGTAACACGTTACATAATGTTCACGTTGATTGTTCTTTAATATTACATAACACTTTATGCCATTCAAACAAACGTAGCCTATAGCTCTCCCCCATAATGATGCTATATATAGAGCCATCCTCTAGTCATGAAGGCATTTCAGATTCTATAGGTATCTGTTGTTGAATGATAATGCATGTCAGACTTACTTCGATGAACATTTTATCACCAGTTTGCTTTTATTTATATCATTTTAGACCATATTCTTTTAACCGTTATTTGGTGCTATTTTTTTCTATGTTTTTATGTATGTATATTTTTCAGATAAAGCAAAAAAAAAAAAAAAACAATTAAAAATAATCAAAATAAATAAGCGAACTGTGGAGTGTGGATTAACCATATATTATAGAAGATTAAACCAGTTGTTCACATGACACTTAAGATCTGTGGTGTCTAGTACTCGGTCCCTATGCTGGGCAAAGTGAAAGAAATGACCCGTCTTCCCCTTATCATCCTCATAGTCAACTAAATATTGTGAAGGACAATGACCTATTCGACAACAAAACTCCTCAGATTGTTCTTTACAAGGAATCCCAGATGCTTTATTTATTTCTCCCAGGCCTCTGTTTCTTACTTGAATCTGTCAATGCCTTTTCATGTCTTCCAAGAAATAGCGTAATCTTACCGACGAATTTCAATAAATAAAGATTCTTCTATGGAATATAACTCAATCCATGACTTCATGACAATGGAACATTTTTAATTCGATCTCATTAACTTTAGAACCTACCACTATATATTAGCAGCTGATAAGCATATATAGTTGTCAAGTGGCGAAATACATGCTGCCAGAATCATGTAATAAAGTACAGTATGTATATTCTTAGATTCCTACATTATTCATGTACAAAGCTAATGTACTGTGTACTTACAGCCCCGGTCAACATACAATGTATGTTGGTCAACATACAATGTATGCTATGTCGGTGAAATCTCTCGAAGTTTAATGAAGATTAAAATAACACAATGTCCAAACAGAGTGACCAAACAGAACAGTGTCCAAATAGCAACAGAACAAAACTGACCTGCAGGAGTTTGTCACATACCAGTCACCTGATGCCAGCCAAAATTACAGGTGTGCGTTGGCTGTTTGCTTGCACCTACTGGCACCATGTGTTACTATGGTGTTAGGTGTGCTTACAACATGTTACTAAGGGGCAGGGTGCTACTAATAGCAGTGTGGTAGTTCTGCCAGACCTATGTAATATATTACAGTAAAATCTTGCCATTAAGATCACATGGCGATAATAGATTGTTACAGCGGTGTAACTGACCTGCTAGTACTAGTACATTGTTTCATTTAGCTGCGTTAATTGCGTTGTTTGGCATTGAGAGCAATTGTATGGTTTGTATTTTACTAATAAGACCCTTTGAAATAACTGTTAATTTGTGGGTACTTTATAGGTAGATGGGCTCATTAATTGACTGATTAATTGACTGGTTGATTGATTGCTTGATTGGAAAGACTGAGACAGAAAACTTAGTTTCTGTGGCGCTTTAAAGATCATTACAATTTTTGAAGTTCTTAATCTCTTTGATTTGTAAATTGCTTTTATTCCATAATGTATGACCACTGCACCTGATAGCAGATGAGATAGGACAATAGAACTTGACCTTCTATGATGGTGTATTCCTAGAATCATCAGGTGTGGCCATCTTATTCTCTAAAAGAAATTGTAACAGGATATACTTTATATGATATACTTTGGTGGTCACTTGCCCTTGGCAGAATAAGATGGCCACACCTGATGCTTCTAGGATTACTCCATCATAGAAGGTCAAGTTCTATTGTCCTATCTCATCTAACATGTTATCAGGTGGTCATGCCCTCCATCAGTTTCCAGAAGAAGAATTGCACGAGGTTCTATAATGCTGCTTTTATACATGTACAATACAAGCCTTTCCGAAAGATATTTACCGTGGTACAGCAAAATTTGAGAATGAAATAATAATAGACAAACAGACTCAAAGAAAAATACTGTAGCGATAGATAGATAGATAGGTAGATAGGTAGGTAGGTAGGTAGGGAGGTAGGGAGGTAGGGAGGTAGATAGGTAGATAGGTAGGGTAGTTAGGGTAGGTAGGTAGAAAGGTAGGTAGGTAGGTAGGTAGGTAATTAGGTAGATAGGTAGGTAGGTGGATAGGTAGGTAGATAGGCAGGTAGGTAGGTAGGTAGATAGGTAGGTAGGTAGGTAGAAAGGTAGGTAGGTAGGTAGGTAGGTAGGTAGGTAGATAGGGTAGGTGGATAGGTAGGTAGATAGGCAGGTAGGTAGGTAGGTAGATAGGCAGGTAGGTAGGTAGGTAGGTGGATAGGCAGGTAGGTAGGTAGATAGGCAGGTAGGTAGGTAGATAGATAGATAGGTAGATAGATAGATAGGTAGATAGATAGATAGATAGGTAGGTAGGTAGATAGGTAGATAGGTAGATTGGAAGAGTGGTGGCTTGATAGGTAGTAGCCAGGCAGGCATGGCCCTCTTGTGCTTTCGAGTTTGCAGAATGAGGGCCATGCAGCAGTGCTTCTATTTTTCGTGGTATTCAATATGCATGCGGTTTTATATTTTTACTCGTCCGAAACAATTCTATGCTAAAAAATAATAAGTGCACACATTATTACTTAAGTCTTGGCGAGAATTTTGTATTTCATATAAATGTTTGCTTCATGTTTAAATAAAGTCAATCAAAGTAAACGGTGTCATTACATTCTACAACTTTCAAATTTGTATAATATTTATGAGTAGCATGGAATTATATGGCCATAATTCATTCTTTAGCTGTACAAAGTAAATCATAAATAGTAATTATGCCACCTAGCATAGATCTTACGGATCCAACTTCCTGTTCTTTTGATGGTTTTGGTCACTGAATGACTTATAATCATCGCCGACAAAAAATCTAATTCTATTTTTCAATAATGTGAAAGGTTGATAGCAATTACTGATGCATGTATGCTGTCCAAAGACTACCAAATCAATAATTCAAACTGTTGCAAAATACTACGAAAAATCACAGGACTGCTGCCAGGCTAGGTAGGTAGGTAGTGCAACCCCTTAAGGAAAGTTCTTTCCTCACGAGCATTGATAAACAGCCATAATAAGACGAAAATGGAATATAATACAGTGAAATGACCAGGAAGAAAGATAACATCGCAAATGCACTACACGAACAGAAAGAAAGTGATTAATGGAATGAATAAGGAGATCAAACATTTGAAGAGAATGAAAAGAAACAAAGAATGACGTCATCACTTCGGAATGTTCCAAATAGAATGCTGGGAGGGGTTTCTTTTGATGAGCTCATACCCTGATTATTTTTTCTCACGTTTTTCACCGATTTATTGTCACTTCATGTCAGGTTTGCTCCTTTTTGAACTGTTTGTGTTGGAGAAACAGATCTCTAACTGTAGACTGATTTCAAGGGAGGTGTGTTGAAAGGAGAATTTTCAAATATTTACAAAAACTAATTGAATCAGATGTGAGAGGAATTCGATGAACATGTTGCCAGGGCAACGTGTCTGAGTGGATGGGATGAATTTCATGATCAAACAGCCCACAGTGGCTCACTTTCACCGCACATAGGTGTAGCATAAGAATAAAGGGCGCTTTTAATGCATGATCTAAACACTGTTGGTCTTGCATTAAGTCTGTTTGTTCAAGGGATCACCGTGAGGGCAGAGCTCTGTTAAAACACTCGCCCAGATCCAACAAAAGACGAATTCTCTGCCCGCCACGTCCATGCCAAGTGAGAAATCTCAGCAATACCAGAAACTTGAAAGTTTATTCTTAGTCTCAATGTTTAAATATTGTGTCTTGTAAATATTTTGGAATTCTGATAGGAGGGTAGTTCTTGGCATCTTATTTGTCAATACACGGATATAACTATACTTTCTTAAGGTCCAAGCCACTCTAGTCGAAGCCTTTAAACAAAACTGGCATCTGCTCCAGCCTTTGCAGATCTATGGAAGTTTACGAATTCATTTGTCGTTCAAAATGATTTAGTTTATGCTTTGGTAAGTTCATCGAGTAACATAAAAATATACTTTTCATGGCATTTTGTCATTGATAATGATCAGTTATAAAACCCTTTTTTTAGACAAAACCATTTTATTTTTTACCTATAACCATTACTACCACTCTTGGTTAAAAAGTTTCTTTATCGAATGGTTGGGGTTAGCTGAAATGGGGTGAAATACAATGAGTACAGCTCAAATGGAATCAAAACTCAGGGGGTCTGAGTGGTTTCAAAAATCAGGTGGCCTGAAAGTGGAACTCAATTGCAGTATATATTCAATGTTTTAATGGAAGAAAAAGTATTGTTAAGCCTATATACCATGGAAATACAGGGGGCAGGAATGTTTTACCTCTGGGGAGCAACTTAAATCCCAGGTGCGCCATTTTTTGGTACCTGACCCTCTTGTTCAAATCTGTTTCTATTGTTAAAGGATTGCACGGATTTCTCACCAGACGTCGCTTTTTGCACAAAAGGACTAAAAAGCCAGATCAATTGTTGTTAAAAGCCTCTGATGAACAACTTATTGTTCAAGAAAAGCAACTTTTTTGACGGCTATTGTATGATTTCCTGTGTTGTTTGAAGCGAAGTCTTGAACAAATTGAAATGAAAGCCACATAAAGTGGATTCATGTTAGTAACACAAATATTACAAAGAGAGAGATGTTATGGAAAGTGTTTGTAACTACTATATCACTTCACACACTAGGACACTGGATCACTCCACAACATAAGAATCAAATAACGTAAAAAAAAGGACTGAACTGCAATAGCATGTCACTTAAGTCCATCTTGTTATCTCATTTAGATATATATTATTTTATGATGAAACTTGAACAAGGTTTTTGATATAGTTTATGCATTAAAAACCACCTAAACACTTTTTAAGTAAATTTGAGCCGAACTGAATTAATTTTTTAGTGCCACAAAAAATTATGAAATATATATAAAATAAATAAATAACAGGTGGGTGGGTTGGTTGGTGGATTAGAACTTTATGTCTTGCATTTCTGCACCTGATGGGCTAATTAGGACAGGCAGGGACCATGGTGAAGAAATATTGGATGAACCAGCCATCTAACTTAGGCTCGACAAGGAATTGAACCCGGGACCCAGTGGTTGGAAGCCCAGCGCGCCACCACTGAGCTAGGCCCCTACGCCTGAATAAATAACAGTAAAGGAAACAAGATCATAGTGTGTTGGAAATCTTTGCAGGTTTGAATATTCCAGATTGCACAAAAATATCCCGGGGAAAAACACAAGAAACAAATCAACAAAAGGAAAAGCCACAATTACCTCAAAATACTTACTGTTTTCTTACTTCTTTTTTTTATCGTTTTTCTGTGTGTAAAAAATTTCATACACAATCACCCGTTTCTACAAGGACAAGGCTGTTCCTGTGGTCAGTTTATACTTTTCTTTTTCTTTCTTTCTTTTGGTAAAAGCAGGTCCCCACAAATCACAATGTGTCAGTTGTGCAACGAGAGCAATCATGACTTTGACAAGGAAAGCCAGGGCTCCTGTTACAAGCTCCAATGAAAGTCTTTTTGAGAATAATTTGTGAGTTTTCGCTCATATTATGTTTTCAAGGGCATTTACTCCCGACAAAAGGTCAATTTGGACCTTAGAGACACAGAGGGACATCTCTGTCATATTGTTAAAGTTTGCATATCAGTATTTTACGAATCTGTAAGAGTGATTATATTATAAATTTGAAAGTGGACTGCAATCTCAATACACTTGCTCAAATGGGTTAGACGTTGCTTTGCAAACGCGCTGCTAAAATTACAAATCAATTATCCATTTCTTATAAAGCACCACTCTGTAGCCAGCTGTTGTTCGTCAGAATCTGAAGAACCATGCACATGGTATGGCATATTCAATCAGCACTATCTAAGAAATGAAATGTCAAACTGGTGCTAAGGTAAAATATAAATCTAGAAAGATAGAGAAAGAAAAATGTGCACAGGAGGTAAATTCATTGTCTCAAAGAGCTGAAGAGATTGACACAACTTGCAAAGGCATTCAATTATACCCCACTTAACATTCTCATGTATTGAGAACCTCTGCAGAAGCCCTAGTCTAGCAACAAATTGGATGCTGGTCCCTGAATTCTCAGTCATTGTAATATTTTAACAAGTTGTGTTCAGGGGAAGACTTCCCAGATAGCATCTGACATAGCATGTTAACAGGGTTCCGGATGGTACCTCTGGAATAAGCTATCAAATTTATCTCTACCAATAATTCTTAAAGACTCACTTTATCTATAATATTTCTTAATCCAATAGCCAGAGACATGTGTTGTACAAACTTATTTATTTATAATTAGATGATATTTCCATAAAGAAGTTCTTGGAGGGAATTTTGTAACCGTGATTTTATACCTACACAACATTTTGTTGCCCTGAGTATTTCTGCTAACAGGGTGTTCACCCGAGCTGTCTGGGAGTCTCTATTTCCCCACTGGGGGCTATGAGTTTAACTGTTGCAATTTAGTCCTATTTGTCCAAATAACATACTCGCCAGATGATTTCATGGTCCGAATCACTGCGCGTCACTGACTGAAGCACCAAGCCTGTTTTCTGGTAAGTCTACACAATGAAAAGTAGTCCAAACGAACAGAGAACAATTGCTCTTAAGACAGAATAGGTCTGTTCACACATTCTTCTTTGAAATTTGTGAGATTTGCTTTTTTGTTGGGCTGGATAAAATACCTGTGATTACTTATGCGATAAACAAATTTGCTCATTAAGGTATACGCAGCTGTGACGCAGAAAATTGTTCCTAATGTCCAGGGCGGACCCAGAGGTCAGGCCTGTGCTACAGCATGCCATTTGATTTCAGGAGTTCTGAGTCATACCTGCATTGAACGTGCGATATCTTTTAATTTTTTTCTAGCCAGGAGAGTATATAGAACATTGTCTCAGACTTCGACTTCCTTTACCTGACAACAAAGAAAGGCAATAAAAAGAATGTTAGTATTTATTTAAAAGCAGAAGGGACGGTTTGTATGTATGTATTGTATTAAAGATTCTATAAATCTCAAATATTGGTGATTCAGCAGAAGTTCAAGTATTTAGCATTTTGCTTTTGCCTAATCACAAGAACTTGCTTTAGAGGGCTGCACTGTGACACATATGCAAACTAATAAAATGTGGGGGCACCCCTGTTCTTTGAAGCTATTTTGTTTTGCCCTTCGAAGATTTAGATCTAGAATTGGTGCAACATGTACGAGTGAACCAGAATGAATTATACATTATATTGTTATGACATAGTTTTATGAAAGCAATCTATAGATGCCTCAGGACTGGCATATTTATGAAAATTAAACTTCAACTTGCACTTTTTGGTCTGTTAAGTTTTTTAATTTCATATACATTGTGTGCTGTCACCTAACGACCGAGCCACCTAATTATGGACATTCTATGCTAGGTTAGTTAGTTAAGCAAGATGATTGGTTAAAATATGTAGCCGATATGTTGAGTATAGGCTTAAGAAATAAGAAATCTTCTCTTAAAAATACAAGAGAAATGGGTTCATATTTTTGGAGTTTAGGCAGTTTTTCTGAATTGCCTGCTTCTCAGAACTAGAATTGCCCTAATTATTCTGTATAATTTCATTGTTAAGACCTTTATTACCATAAGCCAGCAGACTATAAGAGAAATTGATGAATTTCCTTTTAGATGAGTAAACGAGCAAAACATGTACATAATTAGGTCGCTGCATGGGCTGTGAGGTGACGACACACAGGGTGTAAATCCAGATTTTACCTTTGTGTGGAGAGACTTTGGCCACTGTGACTTCTCAGGTGTTATGATGGCGCTGTATTCTAGGGGGACTTCCCACTAGTCCGAGAGACTTTGGCCACTGTGACTTCTCAGGTGTTATGATGGCACTGTATTCTAGGGGGACTTCCCACTAGTCCGAGAGACTTTGGCCACTGTGACTTCTCAGGTGTTATGATGGCACTGTATTCTAGGGGGACTTCCCACTAGTCCGAGAGACTTTGGCCACTGTGACTTCTCAGGTGTTATGATGGCGTTGTATTCTAGGGGGACTTCCCACTAGTCCGAGAGACTTTGGCCACTGTGACTTCTCAGGTGTTATGATGGCGCTGTATTCTAGGGGGACTTCCCACTTGTCCAAGGGCCCACGAGTCCGAGGGCCCGTGTGTCCAAGGGCCCATGTGTCCGTGGTCATCGTATTCTAGAAGGCGCCACACTTCGTCAACTTTGAATTTATCTTCCACGAAGACTGCAGTAAACAAGGTACAAAAAATAAGGTTGAAAAAAAAAAAAAAAAAAAAGCATAAAAAAGCAAAACGAAAAAAGTGAATTAGCCGAAAAAAATATATAGCAAAGTCAACACAAAATAGTTATTAGTTGTGACAAAAAAAATTGCTATACAAATGAAAGAAAATTTAATAACTGAAATTGTCTGTTAGGAAAAGTGCAAATGCCAAAAATGGTTGTCATTGGAGAAATTAAAGCTGCATGTAGTGACAGGAGAGTAAGTCATTCATCATCATTAGATGCATTTGATGATAAGTTTATGGCACAAATCGCGTCCAGGGTGTTACTTGATCTGCAAAGAAGAAAGTCGCAGTTTTGTCACTTTTTGCACTCCATGCTGGAAATTATCCACAATTTTCGACCGTCAAAGTGACTGTGAAATTGCAGCAACCCATGGGTATTTATGGATATTTATATTACTTATAATCCATTGCCATGACAAAGGTGATGCATCTGCTGCAACAGGGTTAGGCACAAAATGCATCCCATTTAGATGCAAATGCAAATGTTTTAGAAATTACCTAATAATAATGCATAATTTTTAAATTTTAAATACCAATGTTAAATAGGTTCAGCTATTAACGACATTCCATCATTCAGCATTTTAGTTTACCCAATTAAAAATCCAAGGAAACAAATTCATATACAGGATTTAATTGTATACTTCATTAAATTGTATTATTTTGCCTCCAAGATGTTTGATAAACAATGTTTTGTCTCTGGTAACATCACCGCCTCTCAGACTGTTACAGACAGATTTAAAACTGCTGACAAATATTGATACCCAAAAATTTGCTAAATCCAGCCAGTTTTGTCCTTCTGTTGCAGTTACTGCCCTCCATTTAATTTAGATTCACAGGAGGAATTATAACAAAAGATTAAAATAGGAAATCTTGCTAACATTGATTTGCATTTCATAAAATTTAATTCATGGCTATTTTGGAGAAACCAGTGGTTTTCCTGATGGGGGATCGACTCAGCTGGGTAGAAAAGTTGAATCATCTTGGAAATAACTTAACATGCTGCCTTGATGGGAGTGAGGATGTCAAAGCTATGAGAAGTGATGCTTGGACTACACATTCACAATATCTGCCATCTCCATCAGATACAAATTTAGATAGATTTATTTAACTTAAAGCTGGTATCAAATATATAACTTTACAATCAGGTTTATTAGAATTTTCTTTAAGTAGGGGGACCCCTTTAAGACATCTTTGATGTCACTGCCAAGGGGCCACCCTAGTCTTAATATTAAGAAATTAATTTGTCTTTAAAATTTCAATCTTGCAATAAATAATAAAAATAAATAACACCAATTGCATAAATGACAGTAAATCCATGCCAGACATGACAGAGATGACACCGGTCAACCCAAACCATTACAAATATAACAATTAGTTAGTTCAGGAGCCCTCTGTCATAGCCGAATGTTCCAGAACTATATACCAGAAAGAAAGAGAGCCCTAATGACAAGGTCCGGTACATTGCTGAGATGAGCAATGCACAACTTATTACTAGGTAAAACCTGGCTTATTTAAAGCATATACAGTGAAGCCAAAGCTGACTCTTCAAGACAGATGTGTAATTAAAGCCATCAGGGACCTCAGAGACAATTTGGTGGAGCACATCCTAACCAATGCAGAACAAAAAGACTTTATGAATTTTCTTTGTATTTATTAATGTATATGTATGATCTAATGTAAATATTATGGCAAATTAATGTCCGAATTTATTGCTTTGCCATGTAATTAACATGTGGGTGAATAAATATAAATATATATAATGTAACACTCAGTTAGATTGAATGAAGACCATAAGTAGTAATTACTAAACTTCAATAAAAGTGTTTCGCGTTTCATGCATTACTTATTTTGTGCTCAATTTGTAATTCAGTAAAGGTGAACCAAGCTTTAAATAAATGTTATAAAATAATTTAACATTCCTGATGTAAGTTTATTGTATATGACAGTTCCCTCAGAATGTGGAGGGACAATGTCATGCATTGCACATGCATTTTAGTGGAGTAATGGAAGACATTCTTACATGACAACATCATGGTGTGAAAATTACAGATCTTACGAGCAATGCAGAAGTTAGTTGGTGGGTATATATTACACAATGGTTACAGACGTTTAAACGGGTTTAAAAGGTTAACCAACTGCTACCTCGCTTCATGTAAGTCCTACCATATCTTTCTTGCTTTTTATGATACTTTTTGTGCCAGATTTTCTTTGTAAATGGTTTTTTATGGACTTAATGACCATGTAACTCTAAACAAGGAAACATCAGGGAGACATCATATGGACAATGCATGATTGACATGTTTTAATCTTTGGATTCTAGGGCAGGAGAGTTTTATTTGTTCTTTAAACCAACACTGTAGGCTATTATTACATCAGAATGGCTTCACGAAAAGCAATAAGTCGAGTGTTTTGGAGATAACATTGGTGCATCTTAAGGATAGAAGGATAGGCAGTACCATTGTTATTAGAGGGTGGGGAGCACTGAGTTTGACATCTCTTAAGGAGCAGAGCGGGTACAATAACCCCCTGTAGATCCAGTAACAGAGAATTCACAAAGAAACTGCACAAAAAGCAAGCTGAGAAAAGGAGCTATACATCATATCATTGATGCAGTGTAAGTGCCTGCCGCTAGGGGGTGTGTTGGGGTTTTGTTACTTACCTTATTTGGAAGTCACCTCATCACAGCATCAGATCATCATCATGTCAAGGGTCCTGTCATTTGAAGCCACTGACTTATAAGCTTAAATGACACAAAGTCACTTTGTAGATAACAGTTGAGATAAGGAGACCTGCAATACAAAACCCCCCTCTATTACTCCGCATAACTGTGCAGGGTTGGCCAAAAAAAAACCGATAAGGGTGCGAACATCGTTGGGCGGTGCAAAACACGTGTTAGGGTTAGGGTCTCAGGGAAATAAAAACTGCAGATAAACACTAAAAATGAAGAATAGAGGCATATCATAGCAGATGAATCATTTGGAGATAAAATACTGAAAGAGAAACTTCTCAATGGTAGGTGAGGGCTTCAACTGTCTCTTGCAACATAGAAGAATTTTCTGATGGCCATAAAGTCTGTGGTAGCATTCTTGCAGAAGATATATATATATATATATATATATATATAATATATATAAATTGAAATAAACAACATCACAACAATACAATTATTCAAGGAAGAGGTATTAGTGAAAATAAGCTAACCATTCACTTAATCGTTAAATAGGAAGAAAGGTGCCTGCATTGGTTATTAGTGAAGATATACAGATCCATCAGATGAGCATTTTAATCAGTGGTAAACCAAGCTGATGGTATATGCTGTGGTATATACTGTTTTGTATATGCAGTAATCAGTGGCTGCTGATGAGTTTCATTTCATATGGACAATTTGTAAACCATCCCTGCATGTAGAATTTAATAGACTATACTGATAAATGCATTCTGGGGCAGAGGCTATAAGAAGTCAAGTTAAAAAAACTGGCGCAGCAGCAATAAATTTTTTGCAAGAAGATAAATGCACGGTTAATTTTAACAGAGCATCTTGTATCTGGGTCACTAGAATAGGCTGATTAGTTGCCAATCTGATATATTCAATTGTAAGTTTACAATCCAAGAACAAAACTGCATCTGAACTTCATGAAAGTAATCAGAATCTGTTCATTCTCTTTTCCTCCCAATAGATCTAATAGAAGTTGGAATTAAATTTGTCACTGTGCCAGTAAGTTGCCCTGGCAGTAAAGATTCCATCGCAGTCCACCACCTTCTATTCAGACCAGCATCTCATCGTTATGTCTGCCCCTACCAGATGAGCATACTATAGGACGGACTCTAGGACTGAAGAGATGAGCAATACAGCGATCAAGGTTTGGACTATCAAGTGTCTATGTCTGTGTCTCAATACTACTGGGTCTGAAGCTTACCCAGATAGCATTCCAAATCGGGCCAGCGTCATTTCTACATCATTTTGACGTCGCCGACATCGTGCCGAAGTCGATGCGATTTGGAATGCTATCTGGGTAGTCTGCTTACATGACCAGCTGCAAGAGACAGACTTAATGATTAGATGATAGGCTTGGAGTAGACACCATCTTACACATTTACCCCATCGGTGGGTTCTTTTACTTGCCACAGCATAGACAACCCAGCTAGTAATCCAAATCGGGCCAGCATCATTTCTATATAAGCCGCCGTCGGTACAACATAGTTTCAACATCGTCGACATCACGCCGGCGTTGATACGATTAGGAATGCTATCTGGGAACCTGCCAAAACGTCATTGTCATCAGTTAAATTATTTTTTTTATTCATCATGGTTTTAATTTTTCACCATGTAGAGTTTTATCGTATTTATGGCATGAAATGTTTCTTCTTAGCAGATATCTGATTAACCTTCAAATTTATCAGCTTGATTCGAAATTGACTTCAGTTCACCATGTTGAATTGAGTTAACATTTCAGTGACCTTCCATGTGGACACAAAGGACAATATATTGCAATTTCGATTTTTATCATAACCTCCCTTCAAGTTCTTTGCTAGATTTTTATCGTGTCTTTTTGTAGATGGTGGAACTAAATTTTACACGTTTTGAAATGTCTGACACCATGTGATACATCATGTGACGTGTTGGTTGCTAAGGTGATTGATCATGTGACCTGAGTGTAATAAAATGGAAGGTTTTATCAGAAAAAGCTTGGATAAATCTCTATTTATCCAAGGAAAAAGATGGCGGCGGCTGTTCTGAAAAATATCATAACATGAAATATAACATGAAATGTCATAACAAGTAAAAGTGCTTATATATATAGACCTACAGGTCAATATATACCGCTTGGTGTGACATGCTTTATGAGTGTAGACGGAATGATCAAAGAGTTATCAGTTCTTCATCTTTTGACCAACAGAAATGATGGTTAAGTCTCATACAAGACTTTCTTTTTCATGATGCTATCCAGGTCTTCACAGTGGTTGGTCTTGGTTTTGATTACTGTATTATTTCTTATCATAGCTTGTCTGTCATTTTCTAATCATTTCATCTCAAACTGTCACAGTTAAGAAGTAAGATGCCTGGTGTCCGTGGCAACAGAATAAGCAGAAATAATTAAATGGACCATTATCGGCATAATCACGATGCAATCTCTTCTTGAACATGTTGTCTGAGGAATTTGGTAATTCGTTTTACGCAGAATACTCTCCTAAAACATTCATCCGAGCAATTACTTGATGCCTTTTTTGACGCCAAGAAGCTGTTATACATAATTGAGCAAAAATACAGTCTATACAGACTGAATGAGAATTTTTGGTAATATTCACAGCAGTAATGTATCACCAATATGTGCATGAAAAATGCATGAGTCATCGTGTAAATGGCGAGTAAATCATTTGGAATTATTTATTTTTGTAATTACACTGGAAATTTAAAGGGCAGTTTTACCTAAAAGTGAGATTATTATACATTCCAGAGTCAATTTATGTAGCCGTTATAAATTGTTTATAGTTTCGTCTCAGACAATTTACTGAATAACAACATTATCCATATATATATATACAAATTCACTCCGCATTTTTTTTAGTTATATATCTTTTTGCGAGTAATGTAAAATTATTAAAACCACACTGCAATTCCATGCTCTGTGTGAGTTGGTTTCATGTTAATATCTTATAAGATTGCCACCCTGAATGTTCATTGACTGCACACATTACACGATTCTCCCTACTGTATGCTCCCCATTGAGAGTGAAAGTCGTAAACATAACTCAGTCATGTTTTGTTAATTGCTCCGTTTTGTCTGAACATGTCTCTTCATGATAGCTCAAACGTGTTGCAGTAATTTACGCAGAATAGAATCAGAAGAGCTGTTACTTCAATTATGAGATGCTACCAGCTAGTTATGAAGATATAAACTTCATTTACAACCTCATAATGGGCAGCAGTTGAGGCCACTTTCTGAATGACCCTATATGTTTAAGCAATTATCACTATCTTTTCCGACTGACTTTTTTTCATAATAGGGAGAAGATATTGAAATGATGTATTAGTCTTAAATTATGAAATGGTTGCCATGGCAGTGCTGTAACTGCTGTTGGGCCTTCTCAATTTTTTGGAAACTTCTCATTTTCACCAGATAAACATCTCAAGTTGACGGCCACATCTGAATTAAGATATAATCAGAGAAGACATTTGTTACTAGGCAACACAGACAATGGAATGACATGAGGGATGATGTAGTTTGGAAAAAACAAACACAATGGCTGCAAGAAGTTGTAAAAAGATCGCTCCATAGGGAGAGATAGGGAGATGACATTTTCCTGATGTCAGTGTCAATGAAACAGATACTCGAAATGCAAGACTCCAGCCTCTCTGTAGTTCTATACAGTTCTGCACCTCTCTGCCTTTGTGCTTTACTGAATTTTCTTAGACATCCATCAGGAGACAATGCCAGAAACCAAGTAAATTGTCCCCAAGCATGACTTCACCATGTAATTACCCAGTAATACCCACTAACCTGTAATTACAACCGATATATACAATTACAACTCTTAGTTCCATTACAGAATTTGGTGTAACAAAAGAAATTCGAGAATAATGGCAGAGTAATTAAACAGGGCGAGGCTTGTTAAGCGCTTTGATTTTAGATCAAATTAACTTCGTGTTACATCAAGCTTTTTACGAGACTGTCAACTTTAGCAGGATTCGCCATCTTAATGGATGTCAGCCGAGATGTAAATCGAAATTGCAAAATTACACGATGATTACAAATGGTGATAGAAGATATTCTTGAATTTTTTACGAAGCGACTAGGGTGGCTGAAGGTAAAAGTGAAAGAATACACCGATGTTTACAAATGTAATACTTTTGTATCATTTGAGCGAGAAGTAAAACCTTTTTTTTTTTCTTGACAGTTCTGTTGCAATTTGGCTTTTTTAAATTTAAATTTGAGAAATAACCTTATAAAGCAATACAGAGTTTGAGGCTTGGAGCCATACAGAGTTGTAGCAGCTTCCAGTTGGGAGGAAAAGTACCACAAGTGGTCACTGACACCGTAGCGGATAAGTCTTGTTTGATGACGTCATATATATACATTGTGACGTCAACGATGTAACAATGAAGTAGTGACATCATCTTATTGTCTTTTCATATGCTACGGTCGTATCCAGATAGCATTCCAAATCGTATCAATGTGGGCGGGATGTCGGTGATGTCAAAACGATGTTGTTCCGACGGCGGCCGATATAGAAACGACGCTGGCCCGATTTGGAATGCTATCTGGGTAGTGCCCCCTGTAGTCCCCCCTGTAGGCTCGGTTACTTTTTCTCCCCATAATTGTCTGATTCCTCAACTGTTTTCAGGAATGTGTCCTATCCTTGAGTTATTTTGTTGTTATTATAAATATCCATAGCAGTCGGTTTGTCTAGTGGTTAAGGCATTCGCCAATTAACCAAACGGCCAGGTCCCAGGTTCGAATCTTGGCATGAACACTCATCATGAGCTATAGATACCTATATCACATGGATGTCAGATAGATTGGTGGTGCGTTGTAGGTACTGTGTCTTCAGATGCTAAAGCAAGTAAAAGACCCCAGCCATGGGGTAAATGTGTAACATGGCGTGGACTCCAATCCTTATCATCTCTTCATTACATCTGCTTCTGTCAGCTTGACATATAGGCTGACTAAGCTTCAGACAAAATGGCAATGAGACAAAACCATACAATGCTCCTCAATACCTTTGTAATAATATTACAATGGAATGTGAAATTGCTTTACGTAATACAATGCCTTTTGACAGTATGAATGTATTTATACCATTTGAAAATATGTCGCAATCCAAAAAATTGTATCCACAGCTGGTAGATTATAAAATGTTTTGCCTGCAGATTTAAAATGTGATAGTAATTTAAATATGTTTAAATTCAAAAACTTGAAAAACAGCTTTGTCTGAATGTTGTTATCCTGTTTTTAAATATATTTGAATAAATAAAAATACATTAAAAAAAGCAATGTTTTGTGGAACTTTCTTAAAAATGAAAATGCATCCCTCTACATAACTAAACGCTGCATGAATAAAAGCTAAATTTGACAACCAAAGAATTATTCTGTGTTTATAGTTAGAAAGAAGGCATTGGGGAATAATACCTGTAACATGTGATTTACGCAAGTCGTCAAATTGACAATGCAGAGGAAGAAATACGCACTGCAATACACACTGGCCTGCTTGTAAAATTTCTTCTGCCAGTTGCCAGTGTGTCTCTGTGCGTCTCAATGGGTGGGAAGTGGCTTGTCTGTTAGGATTATTATGATGAATAGAAGTATTTTGGTGGATTTTATGAACACTAATACTCATTAAAAGCCACATAATATTATAACACTTTCTGACACCTCAGTCAACAACTCCTCAGCATGACATACAACAACTTGTCATGCTCCGAACAAGACACGGTTGTTCTGAGTCTTTAAAAATGCTGTTATTTTTTACAACAAACCTCTCTCAAGGGCACTGATGAAAAAAACTGAAACAAGCATATTATTGTTGTGTTGGGGTAGATCAAAGCAGAAAAGGGGAAGAGCAGAAAATAAGCTCAAAGAGCCGTTATATCTGGCCATTCTTTGTGCACCCCCTGATTGGGGTACTTCTTCAACCCCTTAAAAGACCCCCCTGTGATTCCCCCGTCACCCCAAGAAGTTATCATTAACATGTCCCTGTGAGCAAACCCAAGTCATGCTTTTCATGTCTTTAAGAAGACACCAAATAAAATTCCAGTGAATGTAATGCCACGTGACCGGTGAGCTCTGATGACGTCATGCGCAGGTGTTGTGCGCAGTTGACACGATATCACCTGTTTAGTTTCAAACATGAAATTCTTGAAACCTTTGGTAGCCAAGAAATAATAATAGCTTAGCATGAAGTATTGACTTTTTTTTTTTAGCTAACATTCTCTAAAGCTTTAAGTAAAATGGAACTGTCACTTTCCTTCTTGACGCCTATTGTCGTGACCTTTTTCTGTGTCATTTGAGTTGAAAAATAGCAGGATGCTCTTTGGTGTATATTGGTGACTCAGAAACATTTCGCTTACATGGGCACTTATTTTTGTCTAAAACTACAATACAAGCGTGTAATATACTGTACAAGATTCAGCATGCTTTTTTTAAATAAAATTTTCTTTTTATCTTGAAAAGTGTACTGGGCTACCAACCACTGGGTCCCAGTTTCGATTCTTGATAGAGCCTAAGTTGGATGGCTGTTTCATCCTTCATCTCATTGCCATGGTCCCTGCCTGTCCTAATTAGCCCATTAAGGGGGTTTCACACATAGCCGGATCGGACGCCGGAGCGTCCCGGAGGTCAACTCCGGAATACTCCCGCATACTCCGGGGAAAGCCGTATAGACATCGTGTTCATGTCCGGGATTGTCCGGCATTGTCCGTCATTGTCCGGGGCGCTCCGGGAGCACCTTGGGACTCCGGGGGAAAAAATTAAACACGTTTAATTTTTCATGCCGGAGTTCCCGGAGTAATTTAATTTGTGTAGATCCGTGTAGATCCGTGTAGATCCGTGTAGATCCGTGTAGACCCGTGTAGACCCGTGTAGACGCCCAGTAGACTCCGCCGATCTCCGTATTGACTCCGGCATGTCTCCGGCTACATCCGGCGTCAACCGGGCATGAATATTTCGCCGCCATTAACGCCGGAGAGTACAAGGAGCCACAACGGATCCACACGAATGAACACGGTGTAAAGACCGGTGATATCCGCGAAGGCACCGTGAAAATCCGGTTCACTCCTCACTCTAAACGGGACCGTCGTGATAGCTCCGTGTTGCTTCTTGTTGAGACCGTATTGACATCGTGTACACATCGTCAAACATTTATTTTTTGTTGACATTTAACAGCTCTTTGATCCCGGAACCCCCCGGAGTGAAAGAAATTTTACTCCGGGACGCTCCGGCGTCTGATCCGGCTATGTGTGAAACCCCCTTTAGGTGCAGAAATACAGGACGTAAAGCCCTATTCCACCACCACTATTTTCTGACAACCACACTTTGAAGGATGGATCTATTCCCAGGGATAACTCAATGCATTATTTCTTTCATTTGTACAATTTGCAATGAACAATTATGAAGAAAGCCATAAGAATTAGTTCGAAACTTTTAAAAGCAGAATTCACATCCTTAACGAGGTATTTGATTTAAAATTTAAAGTTTCGCATCAAAAAAAGACTAGTTCCTAAGGCAGTATTTTGGTCATCCAGGGAGAATGTAACATTACTTTAAGAGAAGACACAGCTAAAGATATATGGAAAGACAAGGCTTTTACATCAGAACTAACAAGACGGAGCGCACCCTAGGGACATGTATCCCTAAGTACACAAGTTCTCCAGATCGCCAGGCACCGTACTTTGGGGCTGTCATCCCTTTCCCCAATTACCACCCATTTGTAAAAGTAGTCCCCGTGATTAATGCGCGGCGGAAGAACACATGAATGCGGGTGAGAAGAGAGACAATTACAAGGAGCTCCCAAATTACCTACTGTATTCATCACTTCACAGACATGTCATAGTTTAACACACACTTCGAGCCTAAAGCCATAATGTTAGACAGAAACTAAATGCAGGAATTCTTTCTTAAATTCCCAATTGCTTAAGGGACTATATGCCTCACAAAAGGGTCTGTAATTGTATCCAAGGAAGTGCTTAGTATATTACCGAAATTAGCAGAAGAGCGCTGACAAAATTTTGCCCAACACTTTGGTAATAAGATGGTAAACGGGTCCATGGACGAGCAACACAATGCATTGAAAGAAATTGGCAGCTTCGAGTTATAAACTTCATAATTTGAATGCATGTAAACGGCTATAATGATCGTAGGTAAAAAATCTCATTATATCTGCCATGTTTATCTTGATGGTTGAATTTGACAATCGTGTACAATGTATAGACGCGGCCTTTCTAAAAGTCCTTCAGCACATTTGAAGTTTTCTTGAAATAACTGGTATCATTTATCATAGTTGTGTCAGTATGATATGAAAGTTGAGTTGGACAGAAGCTGTGTAGAATGACAGCTACCTTCCATATACATTTGGCGTTTTGTTACTGTAAATCTAGCTGATAATTTCAGTCTCATGATATGCGTATGGTGTAATACAGCATGTTTCTCTTGCTCTTGACACTACCTAGGTAATTATCCAGGAGTAACCAAACCCCACCTGTTATTTTGTAACTTAATCCACCAACAAGCCAGTCCTACAAAGCTCCCCCTAGTGTCTGAAGAATGCAATAACGATTCAATCTCGAATTAAATTGCATCCAGGAAAAAAAAAAAGCTTCAAACTAGCGGCATTTCAGTTGCCTTGGGGCAAAGTCTTCTTATCTGAGGGGGTAAAGGGCCTTAGCGCCCTCCACAGGGCTTAGTTGCTGCCCTCTATATTCTAAGAATATTCTTAGAGATTTCTGAGAGAATTTTGAAGGAATTCTGAGATCAGCACATATGGTAAATCAGATTGTCTATGGTACAGCAGACTTCTGAGGTATTACTGTAAAACTCCAAAAAGAAAATGGCCCAAGCATCTCTAAACATAATTTATGTTCCTGTAGTATCATTTAGGAAAGAAATTCAAAGTACAGGTGCATACAAATCAGAGCAGGCAGATTCTAAACATTGTGTGACATTAAGACCGATTGTCAAAATTTCAAAATTTAATAGAAAATTTTCAATACAATTTAAGAAATAATGATGTACCATACGAAAGTAATGGCAAAGAGCGGTGTCATATATTTAAAAGTATGACATATTGCCCACATCGTTCGACTAAATTTTGGGTGAAAATAAGTCCTTTTGGTCATTTTTGAGTTGTCACTATATACCTGCATGCAGGTGCAGAGAGTAATGTAACTCCGGGCCCCATTTGTGCACAAATACCTTGTAGACAAATGGCAAATATTTCACATTTTAGCTCCCCTCACCTTTTGAAAAAGTCGAAGCCGTTTGATGCTTTGCTGGCCTTTTACTGCACAGACTTTCATAGGATTAGGGTGGAAAGTGATACCTAAAACAGAATTGGTTGTGAAATTATCCACAAAGTAGCGTCTTAAAGCATCCATTTAAACTTCTCTAGCAAGGCTAGTTTTGCAAATGTTGAAATAAATTGTCAGGAACTGAGGCTCCTGTTCCTGGCCATAATGGTCTTAATATCAAAAAGGGAACTGTCAGAAAGGTTATTCTTAATTGCAATAAATGCAGTCAAGTTAATATCACTCAAAATTTGGACACAAACCAGTAAAGAGACTGAAACAAATGTTGTTTTTTCGTGCATTATCCTACATTTTACATTGTACATCAATCCAACTTGCATATATTTCCATGGTGTGTTCTGAGCACACTATATTCATATTTCTAACGTTTTTTTTTATGCATATCGATTTAAATTGAAGTATATTTACTCATTTGTAAATTGATGGCTTTAATATTGAGGTGGCCTTAAGGGCGAGGTGCTAGTGTAGGGTAAGTCCATACCCTTCTATACATGCTCCACCTAACACTACAAAGGCAAGAGAAGAGTGTTTGGACACACACGCGAATATGAATACAATCATAAAGCCCTGTCAACAATGTCTCTGGGAATCTGTGGCAGTTGAATGATACCTGACTGGGAAGCTGGAATCAAAGGTAGATATGGCACCACCTCAAAGGTCCACCAGTTCCACTTTCACCTATGTACACAGCAAATGTCATACCCTATATTTGGATAACTCCAGGGGCCTCACTCTTGAGATGAAGCATCGCCAACAGAAAAGGACTTCGAAACTCCCGGTGAATGTCTTTTCACTGGCTCCTATTACATTTTTAACAACTCTTTTTTTGTGTACATTTTTCTGATTTTTTTTTTTCATGATTTCTTTTTTGTGTGGTCTTGCTCTCGTGTATAGGTTCATGCACAAGACAGTGATTATAGAGATCAGCATTGCGCCTAATATAAGCAGAAAATTAGTCCCATATCAATGCAGACACCTCTTCAAAAAATCCACCATGAAATTGAAGGGTGCTGAACATCAAGATGCAGTTGGGAGAATTTCAAAGAATTTCTCGAATTTGGGCCTGAATAATTTCAAGTGTTTGGGAAACTTTCAGATCTTCGCACAACGCAGGTTCTCCACATCTGTAATTAAGGATCTTAAATGCTTAAAGTCCTACAGCTATGATGTGGTAAAAAGAGACAAATTAAATTACACAGGCACATAATCAGAATCTCATGAAAATAAATAAAAAAAACGATCTGATTTTGCTTTATGAATATATAGAAATAGAGAGATAGAGAATTGTATTAGGTTGAAGGAACAGCATACATGCATGTGCACCTGCTTAAGGAGCCACTCAACATTTGTGCATGAGAGCTCTAGCCATTTAGAACACAATTCGTAAGCAGAATATTGGCTTCTTCCTGCCACTAAATGGAACTGTCTGGCTATAGCTGGCTACTCAAAGTCGGATCTAAAAGTACATGCAGTACCATTGAGTTACCCGTATTTGTAATTTTTCATTGAAAAGATGCATATGTCTGTTGTATATATGATATATGAAATAAATTTCTAACATTTATATTTACCAAGGTTTATATTTTTTCAGCGGTGGGTGTAAGCCGACTATAAGCTAGGAGTAGACAGGAGTAGCTGGCTTTAGCCAGTTATAGCTACAGCCAGCAATAGGTTGCTACAGCTGTCTAGAGTCGACCATATTTTATGAAACTAACTGTATGACTATAGATCAAGGGGTGAGCCGTCTTACCTGCTCGTCACAATTTCTGAAGTGCATTGGAGCAAGACCCTCATAGGACCATTGTGTTCAGTAAAATGAATTAAATTGATAACAAATAGAAGTGACGACAGGTTGTTTTCACCCATCAATGGTTGGGTCAGTGAAAGTGACCAACATCCGAACAGACCAGCCACCCAGAAATGGGGCAGGGAGCAATCATTACCTTTGAATAGGAAAAGGGTTGTAGGGGTGGGAGGGCAGTCAACGGGGTCATGAACAAACCCAAGAGGGTGAAGGGTGTGGGCCGAACCACTTGGGGTGGGCCGACAGGGCGAGACAACTTTTGGGCCGACCCCAGGAATAGCTTGAAGACCTCTTTGCTTGTCCTCCAGGTGTCCCTCCCGCAGCGCCACCTTACGGATAGGACACGAATACAATGATAAGTCGTCAATAGGGCATGAATAGGACAACCAAGCGGAGAACAGCTCATGCAGGGTCCATGAAGGGCAATGCAAGGCCCATAGAGGGAATGGGGTAAAAAGTGACAGTCACCCTACACCTCCAACACCCCGCCTTGCCCTCTGTCACCCCTCCTTTCAGCCCCAGACAGGTTTCATTAGAACCAAGACAGCAACTCTTATATTACCGTTGCTGTAGTTTAGAAAATGTTTAACTCATTCAATCAAGGTGATTGACCTTTGGGTTACACAAAAAGTCAGCTGTTTACAAAGAGGACTGGCCACACACTGGCCACACACTGTCCTGAAAGTGTCCTGAAAGTGGCCTGAAAGTGGACAGCGCTGGACAATGTGTTTTGCAAAAAGCAGGGATGACATTTCAGCCTTATCTTTTGACAGTATGGGGTCGATGATCGCAGAAATTTACTACCTTCTTTGCTCACATTTTATCCAATTATCTAAGATCGTAATACACATATTCTTACATTCACAAAGGATGAAAAACTATGCAAACAATATGCCAGTGTTATGAGGCCCAGGAGATAGCAAACCAATCGTATTCATGTGGTGATTTTAAAATTTGTACAGACTATTCCAACTTTCGATATCTACAGTTAGTTTCCTTAAAAACCTGTCAAATTGAACCTAGACAAAGCTAGATAACTTCTGCTAAACAATGCTACCTTCCACTAAACGGAACTCTCTGGCTATAAATAGCTACTCAAAGCCAGATCTAAAAGTACATGCAGCACTATTTGTTGCGTTAGTTGAGAGTTATGCATATTGGTCATTTCTTGTTGAAAAGATGCCAGTCTATAGCACATATTTATTTACTATATAATGGATATATTTCTTACATTTATGAAGGTTCATATTTTTTTCAGTGGTGGTAGGTGTAAGCCAACTATAAGCTAGCAGAGGACAAAAGCGGCTGGCTTTAACCAGTTATAGCTACAGCTAGGAATAGGTCGCTACAGCTGTCTAGAGTCAACCATATTTTATGAAACTAACTACTATCTTAATGTTATACTCAGAAAGTTACCCTTACGTAGTCAGGATAGTCGTAGTAAAATGTGTATCAAGTACAAAACAAAGATAGAGCAGTAACATAAATCATAATTTGTATCCTCTAAGTAAAAGAGGCAACATATTGTCTAAGTACAGGCAAAAAAACTTTAAAATATATAGAACCAAACAAAAAACTTCCTGTAATTTCTTTGTCTCATTCTCCTTGGGCAAGCAGGTACCACCTGGAAAATTTTCTGTCTAATTATGTCCTTGCAATTAGCTGAGCTGACAAAACGAGGTGGTTTAAGAATGACAACAAAGTTTGCACCTCCTATGCTGCGAGTGCCATCCTGGGGGTCTCTGAAACCAATTTCCTTTTGTGTAGAAAAACTCCTGAAAGTTTCAAAAAAACAACCAAATGACTGGAAGGCCATAAATCCCTTCCAGTGGTTCTGGGACCAGGACAGACAGATCTAACAGTTGTGTCTGACAGACAGACTTGTGTGGGCTGCCTGCCCCTAGAGATAGCACATGTAAAGCAAGGCAGAAATGAGTGTTATAAATCATGTCATTGGTCACAGCACTCATAGCATGGGGTGTATCATGTTACTCACCTCACAATGTAGGGACCCAGAGGTGTTGGCACATCCCAATTGACATTAACCTCTCAGATGGGGTCTGCCAAGTCTCTGGGATACCCCCCATTACATCCATGCAATAACATTACACTGACACTTCAGGAAAATGTAACATGGAGTGCATGTCTGTATATTGCCCAGTAGCGTGTCTATGAAAAAAACTCTATGAGATGGACTGAGTGTGATGATGCCAAGTTACATAACCTGCAGCTGTTTGTGTGTGTGTGTCCAGGGCTGGGTTATGATTAATGATTAAACAGACACTGTCACTCACTTCTAAGTGCTTAAATGCACTTTTTCTAATAACACCAGTGCACCGAATGAACTTTGATTTTAAGCAGTTATGATCCACATGATTAAGATGCAATAATGTGCACAATCCATGAAGTATATTTGATATTCAAAATAAATGTGTAATCACAAAGGGGTATGATGAGGACCCCCTGGGGCCCTAAAATGACAATCGTGTGGAGATTCAGACCATGATGTGAATATATTATACTTGTGTACATTATTGCATATATACGTTTTTTTGTTTGTTTCAGCCATCAAGTAATATGAATGTTTAAAATACTGTATCACGTGAAAGACAGGCAATGTAAATTGTAAATGGTGCTGACTAATAGCACCAATACTGAGATTCGTATCCAGGACTGCCTGGGCAGGGAGTATAAGTAATTTAGCCACTCGGCCACAGAAAAAAAGTACATTTCTGAAGTATTATCCGTATTATTCAAACATGAAGCTGTCTGAAAACCATTTATGACATTAACACAAAAATTCAGACACTCAAGGACTGGCAGACCACCTACGAAACAAGATACAACTGTTATTTTTCATAGAGTCTGAGCAATATTTCACAATCTGACACATGTTTATCACCTCTTAACTCATTATGGTCTGTTAATGTGCATTTCAACACGATTCATCAATCTTGGCAAGGCATTCGATCCAGCTTAACAGATTCGAGAAACATTCCTGTTATAAAATCACCAAAAAATGCGCCTGGGGGCTGTGAGGATGGGGAACCTTAAACCAGAACCCCTATGTGAAAGCTCTGATGCAGAGAGGACCTGGGAAGACACAAAGTGACCTGTCACATTCACTGAACCCCTCAGATGCAGCTCGGCTCAACTCAGGTGGCTGCAGGTTCATGTTTCAGCTCATTCAGATGTTCTCTAATGTCCAAAATTGCTGCCCCACTTCATTTAAACCATCGTGAAATGTATTCCATGTATGGTAAATTCAACCACATTGTAGTGCATTGGAATTCTCCCAAAGAAAGTGGCAATATAATGTCAGTCGGTCGATTTATTTGGCCCGCATTGTGAATCAATGAGACGTTTAGAGTTAAACAAGTGAAGACAGAGTGCTCTACACAAATGAAAGGGGAGTTTATTATCCCAGATTCAACACAATTACAGCTTCCATTACCCAATCACCAGGACGCCATTGACAAAGTAAGTAACCAAAGGGTAAGAAGATGACACATCGCTAACTTATGACACTTACCTTACGGTGTGGTCACAAACATAGGGAAATAAACAAAGTTGAGACTGTGTATGTATACGATGCCAACCACAGAAACCCAATTCATGAATAAGTAGTGACTAAAATTCACCAAACACTTCCGTCAAAAATTTAGAAATAAATGTTAGTTAAATACTATCACAAGAATTATATACAGAATGTAAACATGAACTTATTTTGTATTCATTGGCTGCTCATTATCATCTCATTCTTGCTAAACCACACAATGATGCACCGCAGGGTAAATCCCCTCCAAAGCTAGCAACAATTCATAAGTACTTTCAAAGGGTTTGACCTTTGACATATTTACGACCTCCAGTGACCTCGAAGGTCACAAACAAAGCATATTTTCAAGTTTCCAAGGTCACACCAAGCTAACTGTATTCCCATGTCTGTTTCAAATGGAAGTAAGGGGTGAGGAGTTCTTCTGACATTAGGCAATCAAAGGAAGTGTAATGTGTAGACAGTTTTGCGTGTGATACTTGTCATACAGAGTCAAGAGTCAGAATATATATTTCCCAAAATGGCAGATTATTATTACATATACATAACAGAACCAGTAAATATAGTAATTGGGCGGAGACATCCCAAAGACATTATATAATTGTCGATACAGGCACATTAATTTCACTAAAATTGTGCAATTTTTGTTGCGTTACCTTACGGATGGTACTAACGGACTTAATAACACTGCTAAGGTATACACTGCTAAGGTAAACGAACCTTCTCTCCAAGCTACCTACACTTGTCCTCAGGGTGGCAGGTCATGTCAGGGGCAGGGTGATAAGTGGGGTGATCCAGAGGGTGACAGGGTAATAAGCAAGAGTTAACCCCTCTCTAAGATGGCTGGGGTGATTGTAGGAACCCTGCCAATCCAATTCTGAATTGATCTAATCTACTTATTGCGTCAACCACAGGGTAAGGGAGAGTATCATGATGAAATGGGGGTGATGACCCAGGGCACTGAGGAAGGAGGAGGAAGGAGGAGGAAGGAGGAGGAAGGAGGAGGAAGGAGGAGGGAGGAAGAGGGAGGAAGAGAAAGAGGAGGAAGGAGGAAGAGAAAGAGGAGGAAGATGAAGGAGGAGGAAGGGGAAAGATGAAGGAGGAGGAAGGAGGAAGGAGGAGGAGGAGGAGGAGGAGGAGGAAGGAGGAGGAGGAGGAGGAGGAGGAGGAGGAAGGAGGAGGAAGGAGGAGGAAGGAGGAGCAGGAAGGAGGAGCAGGAACAGAAAGAGGAGGAAGGAGGAAGATGAAGGGGGAGGAAGGGGAAAGATGAAGAAGGAGGAAGAGGAGGAAGGAGGAGGAGGAAGAGGAGGAGGAAGGAGGAGGACGGAGGAGGAAGGAGGAGGAAGGAGGAGGAAGGAGGAGGAAGGAGGTAGAGCAGGAAGAGAAAGAGAAGGAAGGAGGAAGATGAAAGAGGAGGAAGGGGGGAGATGAAGGAGGAGGAAGGAGGATGAGGAAGGAGGAGGAGGGAGGAAGAAGGAGGAGGAAGGAGGAATGAAACGAAATGAGAAGGAAGAGGAAAGAAGCATAAAAAGGAGGAACAGAAGAAGAAGAAGGAAACTGAGAAGAAGAAAAATGAAGTGGGAAGTTAGATAGGCTCAAAGAAAGGAAACGTAGAAGAAGAGTAAGTATAGTAGAACTGTAGAAGAACCAGGTGCAAGAGGGACAGATTTGCTCCTTTGGATGCTGGTCTAAGGAACTCTATTATTCAGATATAGTAGTTGAATATGTAAGGCTCTCGAGAAGAAGGGCAACTTGTCTGAGGGGTATTGTGGAACCTTTGCGGTTTAACGGCAGAGAAGGGGTATGGCGACGGAGCTGGGAACCCCTGGGGCTCTAAATGACGCTCGCATTACGTCGTAACACAACGTAATAACAGAGTGGGGTAACAAGCAGGTCAGAAGTACGTCATGCATGACAGAGATCCAACTCCTCGCTGACCAGTCAATGACCAGTCACTGACACTACTCAATGACACCACTCGCTATCCAATGGCCCTCCGAGGTGTTGATGCTGTTATGAATGGTCAGCTGCTTGACCACTGCTAATGATGGGTCCGTCGTGAGAGGTGGCCCACCATGACAGCATAATGACCAAGTAGGCCCCCACCCCCATTGTGTTGGCTATAAAAGATGGCCTTCCTCAAATGCATGATGAATCTAAAACAGACTTCAACAGAGATTGACCTTATGATGCATTAGTATTGCCACAATACCATTGCCAATAGCCCTTATAATCACACAATGATGTTGCTAAGATATCCATCAATTGCTGCCCTCATAATATGCACATATCCCCACCCTATGCTACGGGTGATTGTCAATAGAAACCACATTCATAAAGGACCCCGGATCATCATTTAAGAGCAAATACAGTTTCATTATTGTAGCCCAGGGGGTGGCAGAACTTCACACACAATGCATGAAGTCATATATAACAGTGACACAATAAAGCAAAAGTCATTGATCATTCATAACTGAATGATTATAAGTTCAGTTCTTGAAAGTGTCCTAGTGTGATGAAAGCATGTTATCAACATTAAACCGTGTGCATCCCCATGAGGTTGCAATGCATGTATGATTACATGACTTTCACTATAGAATTATGGACCTATCATTACTTTGCTTGGTGAAGATTTGTTGAATAGTTTGAATAACTATAGGCAAGATTTATATTTTTCATGTTTACAGTTATTTGTGAGAAGTGTGAAGGGCCAGAAACATAAAAGACACATAAACTAAGGAGGTGTCATAAATGCTACATTTCATTTCACTCTCTTCTCCTCTCTTCTCCTCTCTTCTCCTCTCTTCTCCTCTCTTCTCCTCTCTTCTCCTTTCTTCTCCTCTCTTCTCCTCTCTTCTCCTCTCTTCCATTCTGATTCTCTTATAGTTTGTTAAATTGTAACAATATACACAGGTACAACCGCCAGTGTATAGCCGCCTCTTTTAACTAGCAAAATACGCGAGAAACCTGTAAATTAGCTTGGAACAGCTTGGACGGCAGGTGCATGAAGCCAAATATTAACTGAAGCAGTTAGCGTCCTGTTGATCCGCGGCGACTTTAACGGCCGGTCTTTGCCAAAAACGCAGTAATCATTCACAACTACGCGTAATTGAAATGCTAGCAGTGAACGTTTTTAACAATTGTTACCTTTGTCCAGGGAGATGGGCGGCTCCATTCTGTCGTAATCAAATCGAAATTTCCCCTTGGCACCGTTGATGGCTACAGAGATTGTGGGACTACGTAAATTTGCCGAACAGTTTTGCTGCCGCTTCCCAAGCCCCCATGGTCTCTGAGGCACAATGAATTGCAGTATTTCATTCCATGATTCATTGTGTTGTTTTAGCAAAAAGCCTTTTTTACTCTTAGTTTGAAAGCCTGGTATTTTCTCTGCGGAGTTTTTCATGGCTCAAAGTGACCCGCCGTTTGTTATGCGTTGTTAGAATGTGTTATTTCCACTCTAAACAGCACAAGTTTCAAGCATTTAGAGAGAGAGTGAAATAGCTGGTGTATATCATCATGCAATAGAAAAGTCATTTCCAAAACAGGTGAGAGGAAGGAGGAGGAGGAGGAACAGGAGGAGTAGGAGGAGGAGGAGGAGGAGGAGGAGGAGGAGGAGGGAGGGAGGAGGAGGAGGAGGAAGCAATATTGAGCAACAGATTGTCTGACTTTTGAAAAGATAAAAGACCAACTCAAATGCAAAATGTTTTATCGAAAGTAGTTTCCTTGTAAATAGAAGTGAACAACCCTTATGGATCTTAGATCACATCTATCGTCATGGTTTATAGATGTATGCCCTAAGACTATGGTCTCCAATAGACTCCAACAGGTCTTGGCAATTTCACATGTCGGGTGGGTAGTGCGCAGGTAATTGGCCGTTATGAGCCATGTCTCTATGATTTATCAATGCAAGGGCCATGCAGGATTGGGCCTAGGGCCTTGACTGTCCTCCAGTGTCCTCTCTCAATGTCAAGGGCCATACTGGTGGGTCTTCAAGGTCATTCTTAGCCCACCAAATTCGTTTGCTAACAACCAAAGTATCTCTCATGTCGCCGTTGTGGGCCTACAGTTAGTTTCATTAAAAACGGCCTGTCAAATTGAACCTAGACAAAGCTAGACAACTTCTGCTATACGATGCTACCTGCTACTTAACAGAACTGTCTGGCTATAGCTGGCTACTCAAAGCCAGATATAAAAGTCCATGCAGCACCATTTGGTGCATAAGTTGAGAGTAATGCATATTTGTCATTTCTTGAAAATATGCATGTCTATTGCACATAAATATTTAAGATATATTAAATTTCTTACTTCACCAAGGTTTATATTTTTACAGTGGTGGTAGTTTAAGCTAACTATAAGGTAGAAGTAGACAGAAGCAGCTGGCTTTAGCCAGTTACAGTTACAGCCAGGAATAGGTTGCTACAGCTGACTAGAGTCGACCATATTTTATAAAACTAACTGTATGTCATGTTGTAAGCTGCGGAAAGACTGACTGACTGACTGATTTACTGATTTACTGACATGAAAATAAATGTACAAATATTTCATGATCAGAACTTTTACAGGGCGGGCGGGTGAGACGGGCTTTACATCCCATATTTTTTGCATCGGGTAGGGCTGTTCAAGACAGGTAGACTTTAACAGGAACTTTGCATTGCTTTACCAATCATGCTACCCAGTTGCCAGCTTTTCTTCTAGGTTTCTTTTGTTCATCTGAATAATCATTACAATACATTCGCAGGAAATGCAAACAGAAGTGACTGCAGTTCCAAGAGGAAACTAGAAGACATTCCAGCAGTACCCAATACAGCAAACAAGTCATTGAAAACAAGTCATTGAATGCTTGCAATCTGTTGCCATTTTATTTATGTCAAGTGGGGAAAATGACGTCAAAACTATGGGATTTGACAGCGAGAAAAAGCTAACAATAGAAGTCAGGAGAAATGTGATGTTTTTAACAATTCTTTCAGAATTATGATTAAAGCAGTTGGCCATGAAGGAATGCAGTGTTTTTACCAAAGAGACAAATAGTAATACGATCTTCTGTGTCACAGCCTGCCAATCTGAGGCAGCAAAGAACGGTATTGTGCCCTGACAATAGCTGGCTTGAGCGATGACTGCTTGGGCTGTGTCTTATCAAGGCCGAATCTGTTATTCCCGTCCCGGCGTACGCAGGTCCTCTCCGACGTATTTTTATGGGGAAAAACTTTAAAGTGGCGAGTGGGCGGGCGATAATAGAGGAGGTCACTCACGCGTGCACTACACACACTCCTCTCGTGGCTCTAAACAATAAAATTCCAGACTTATTACCTTTAAGAACTAAACATTAAAACCATGTTATACATCAATTCCAGGTATCTTTTAAGATAATTCGATTATTACCACTTTCATTGACCTTGAATTGACCTTTCGTACACAAATTAAAGTATAATGTCTCTGAGAGCAGACTGCCTGACCTGGGAATCAAACCTGGGACCTCAAATGGGAAGCGAGAGCGTTGACCATTACACCAAAGAGCCTGCGTGTGCTGTGCTATCACCGAACAACCCCGGCCTCCATTGCTGCCACCATGCAATGGCTCTGAGAGGAGAGTGCCTGACCTGGGAATCAAACCTGGGACCTCAAATGGGAAGCGAGAGTGTTGACCATTACACCAAAGAGCCTGCGTGTGCTGTGCTATCACCGAACAACCCCGGCCTCCATGGCTGCCACCATGCAATGGCTCTGAGAGGAGAGTGCCTGACCTGGGAATCAAACCTGGGACCTCAAATGGGAAGCGAGAGCGTTGACCATTACACCAAAGAGCCTGCGTGTGCTGTGCTATCACCGAACAACCCGGGCCTCCATTGCTGCCACCATGCAATGGCTCTGAGAGGAGAGTGCCTGACCTGGGAATCAAACCTGGGACCTCACATGGGAAGCGAGAGCGTTGACCATTACACCAAAGAGCCTGCGTGTGCTGTGCTATCACCAAACAACCCCGGCCTCCATTGCTGCCACCATGCAATGGCTCTGAGAGGAGAGTGCCTGACCTGGGAATCAAACCTGGGACCTCACATGGGAAGCGAGAGCGTTGACCATTACACCAAATAGTCACTTCTTGGTGCGAGGGTAACACCTTGCTAACACCTTTATAAAAGTGAACATGAAGTAGATTGCCGGACACTCAGTTAGCAATGACCAAGCCAGATTAGGATGACCAACCCAGTGCCTCAGGTTGGTCCAGTGGGAAAGGCACTTGCCAGTTCTTGTCATGGGTTCAATTCCTTGCCTGAACGCTTCATAGTTTACATATTTCTGCCTTGTACTCAGGGTCTGCGCTGGGGCAAGTTGAAGGTCCAATAAGTGGAGTACAGTGTATATGCTTGGATGAACTAGTTCATCCAAGGTATATGTATACCATTCAATGGACTATCCCATTCTCTTCAATGTCATTAGTCAGGGGCGGATCCAGAAAATGTTTCATGGGGGCAGGGGTTGACAAATTAAAATGTATTGCGGGGACCGCTGAATTTAATATTTTTTAATTAAAATGTACTAGGTGTAAACCCCTAACCCACCCCCCCCCCCTAAATCCGCTACTGTTACTTAACCTTGTTAATTTAACATCCAGATTAACAATACACAATTGAGCATTAATCAGAGCTCTTCTTTTTACAATTCAACGAAATCTGTGCACAACAGGCTTTTATTAGAAATGCTATTGTCCCTTTTTTCATGAAGTGTCTCCAGGCCTAGCAGGCTAAAAATAATAGGTCAACATCCCTGCAGCTGCATTGCACATTTGCCACAAATAACAATGACATGATACCCACAAAAAGTGAGTACATTTTTCAGGCAAACCACAAATATGATATCCCAGACTTCCTTCAGAACTTTGAAGACGAGTTCTAGCACCAATTCAAATGTGGACACACTGTTCTGTTTCATACATAACAAAAGGATTCCGATGCAACCTATATGTACCGACAAAGCTCTACAATGAGTTTTTCAAAAGTTTTTTTGTCTTTATTCGACTTTCTGTGTCTTCTTTTGAGGCGTTTCCACACTTTCTTGAGAAATGGATTTAGTAGTTGGTTGCTAGGAGACTTGCAAGTCTTTGATATCTGTGTTTTACAACATCGAATATTTCAGTTCTTGAAAAAACTCAGAAACTGGCTGTAAGGGACAGATAGACAAGAGTCAGACATATCAGACAGACTCAGAGACAGACAACATAACGTGGTAGATATAGATAAGAAACTTATGACATTATCATATACATACATATATTCCATCATTTTGAGATGGTCTAGTGGTGAATGTAGCTGCCTATTTACCAACAGTTGTGGGTTTGAAATTAAATTCAACATTTTAGAAGTAGTTAACAGACGTTTTGCATTCATCAATACCACATGCAGCCCCCTAAGGCATGTTACTATACTACAAATTAAGGTTTATATATTGATGAGATAAAATAGAGAAAACCACTGTCATGATGAACATTCACCCCGCATGTGGGACCTTTCACTTGCCTGACCATGGCCACAGACTCGTGTGAACAATTAAGGCAACTGAGGTTTAATCTCTTGAAGGAAAGAAATCCAGACAAAGAACAGCAAAAAAAAAAAAAAAAAAAAATCACAATGAAAACCATTACACAGATACGTAGTGTTAGAGAATGCATCAGACAGCGAAAAAACTTCGAATCATTTGACAGGTCTGCAGAACAGATAGGAAGACAGGAAGTCTCAACAAAACTCTCGGAGACCTACCCGTCTGAGACAGTATGGAAAATGACACAATATCTGTTTTGACAATTTTTGCAGCAACTCTATCTCGTGGATCATGAATCATCTCAAAACTACCTGTCCAGACCCTCTCAGTTTTAACAGGCACTTATAAATCTTGTCAATGGGAGGAACAATCCCAGTTTTATCAGCCTATCATGTGTTCAAATCAGCTGTAGCTCACTTGCAGGGGAATAACTCAGTTGTTCTCTCCACAGCTCTGGTTTTTCTTGTCACTATGAATTGCATGTAATTCAACCTAAAAGGTGTAAGTAAATACTACCTGTTTACTGAAAAATGTCTGCTTTTAAAAAACATTTTTTAAAATTCAACAAACCCTTAGTATTACAGCAGTCCTTCACTTTGTTAAAGTCTGGAGACTATGCAGAATTTTATGAGATCATTATGTCATTGATGGGGGTGGGGGACTAGCTCAGCGGTAGCGCGCAAGGCTTCCAACCACTGGGTCTCGGGTTAAATTCCTGGTCGAGCCTAAGTTGGATGGCCGTTTCATCCTTCATCTCATTGCCATGGTCCCTGCCTGTCCAAATTAGCCCATTAGGTGCAGAAATACAGGACATAAAGCCTTAATCGACCTAATCAACGGTTACTCGTTAGCCACTAGACTGAAGTTCGAATCTCGGACCACAGGCCACTTCTTTAAACATTAGACCATTCTGCTGTGATGCAAAAAATCTACTACAGCATTTACCTCATATATGATAGAACAATTATGTTTTAAATGAAGAACGAAATCAACACTTCAAATACTTCTGTTAAAAATATTGAAGACAATCTTGAGAGATTGCATCATTAAACTGGTTGCGCACGCTCTCATTATGACAGAACAATGATTCCTTAAATGGCAATTGGTGGTGGGAAACTTGTTGAACTATTGAAGTGTCATTATCGTAAATCCAGCACTCAGTATGATTGTCCTTTAGCTTGTTACCAAAGTAACTCTGTAGCAATCAAGCAGTCTAAAGTTCCTTTAACAATAGGGTCAGATCACATCTTTATGAGGCAGTTTTGCTTAAGGTTTAAAGAGTCATTAGGCCATGGCTGAGGACATTGCGCAACCCTGCGTGACAAACATAACAATATTACAGCCAAATTCAGAGACTCAGAGACTTGGAAACAAAACTTCAGATGACGTCATGTAAATCGACGACTGCCATTGGTTAAGGCAGTCCCTCATACGAGAGTTCTAAATCCACATGACGTCCTCTGGGAGTGCAGTTTTCTAGTCTTTGAAATTGACTGTGAAATAAAATGGATGTTAATTTCAAAACTTAATTGCTTTCACAAATTGTGTTGTCTGCATGGCATTGATATAGGCCTAGGCTTTTAGATAAGAAACTGCCAGTTCTCTAGCTATCTTCTCAATAGAATGCAATAAACACATGTCATTTTTATTAAACTCTTCAAAACACTTTCCATAACCCTAGTAAGCACTTGTATATGATCTTTTGTTATGCAAACTCCTGTAGTGTCATCCGCATAGTAACATCAACTACTGACAACAGGTATTTCATTGAGAATGGTAGTCCATGTTTTTTTCATACATCTCTTAAAAAGTCCCTTTGTGATTCATAAATGGGTCGTGAAGGCAAAGTATCTCTTTATTTAATTGGCAAGAAAGAAAGTTTTGTTGGAAAAGTTTCTTTTATAAATGAGCTCTCGCCTGTTTTCTATTCACTGCTAGAGCATAGAGTTGATAACATCTATTTTTGTCGGCAGGAAATTCGTCTGGAAATCACTCATTTTTTTCCACTTTCTTCTTCTTCTCATTGTGAATAATAGTTTAAGATTTAAGACAGTTGCTAATTCTTTGGTTTTTCTTATCAACTTAAATCGGACATTTGTATTCTGGATAGTCGCGATTGAATATATGACGTTATATTAGCATCATAATTTATATTTTCCGTGATGATTGAATATTATGTCTCAAATGAAAGAGAATACCATTACGTAAAGTTCGACTTCAAATAAAATAGAAAATAGGAGAATGTTGATAAAAAAAAGAACATTTATCAATTTCCAAAATGTAATGAAAACACGGAAAGAATCCTCAATCGGCTTCCACAAAGGTTGATATAGTTACTTTGTAAATCCTACCTGAAAAGCTGACCAGATTTGCATTAAGGGTTTTAAGCAGGGAAGCTCAAATGATTCACAACATGGGGAAAATGTCTTTGAAATGACTTCGATAGAACTTGCAAAATGCAGTGTTTGTTTACCTGCCATGTTTCACTGTATATGAATTCAAGCATGAGTATTTTTTCATATTTCCCTTATGATTTTGTTGAATTACTGTTTGATGAAAGAATGTAGATCTAAGAGATGCTTTCGGTATAGCTAGACCCTATCAAATATTTGTCTTTTCGGCTCAGAACAACCCCGTGCAACAAATGTATTTACATAGTCTCAATTCAAAGCACTGTTTTAAAAGATCGACTATATCATCTATTGCAAATTAACTGTCATGTATTTTGAACAATTCCACTTGCATAATAAATGCAAATAGAGCCATGTCCAGTCAGAGGAGATTAGTCATCATTTTGACTATACTTTTAAGCACATTTCAAATTCAGATATGTTTTCTCATATTCGGTTGATATGCCCAATTTCAATTTTTCCAAATGTACATACAACATGGACAGACATGCAGACAGGCATTTCTTACAATCCAACTGTTTCTTTTTGTCACATCTTTTTACCCCACACAAGGCTGATGATGACTTCGAAGTAAAGAAAAGAGTCATTGTGACGTCAGTGTTTGGTCACAGATTAAAAATAAGGGCAAAAATACAATTTACATGTATGCCATTGTATGGGTGTGTCACCAAGCATTGATAAATGTTTCTCATGTCGAATTCCACAAATATTTCGGACCAACTTCTTTCCAGTGACTTACTTTTTGTCAAACAAACATTTTATAAGTCGGAAATGGGGACTTACTATTTTTATGAGCGACCATTCACAGAAATCTTGGATAATTCTTGGATAGCAAAAAGATGCCGAACCTCTCACTGCATAATGATAGGGCTGCCGATCAGAAGGTCTGGTCAGAAAGTTGAATGTCTTCATTATTTTTTGTGATATATTTTGTAAGTTAATCAATTACCGTGAGCAATTTAAGTGCTGCCTGTAACTCAAACACATTATAGGTACTCATTAACAGAGCCGAGCCAGTCAAGCCAGTCAGTAAGCCAGTCAGTCAGCAAGCTAGTCAGCCAGCCAGTAAGTCAGTAAGCCTGCCAGCAACACAGTAAATCAGCCAACCAGTCAGTCAGCCAGTCAGCCAGTCAGCCAGCAAGCCAGCCAGTCAGTTATTTTAGCTGTTTTCTTTTGAGTTGTATACAGTCTGCCACATTGGTCACAGCCCTCTATATCCATATTCCCTTTCGGAGCCCCTAGAACAGAAAGCCCCTGAGCTCCCGTATCCAATTTCTATCTGGTCATTCTAATCCCAGACACGTTATGTAACGGCAAATCTCTTTGGATCTTGGATTAAAACGCTTTATGGGTCATCCTATACCCCTGTTAGGTGGACAGACAAACAGAATGCAAATATTAGCACTGCATCTCCCACATCAGAGTCAAAGCAGGTACGGGGTAGAAATGAAGGATGGCTATATGTGGCAGAGAGACAAACAGACTGATCGTTAAAGATAGACAATGTAGAGAATATAGGAAACACAGAATGGTGAGGTGATTTGGCGAATAGGTGTCGAAAGTGCATCTGTACTATGGTTTGGACATAATGAAATACAGCCTGACAGACAGACAGACTGGTACTAAAGAGACGGCGCGACTGGTACCAGAGAATCCCCAGATAGCATTACAAGTCGTCCCAGCATTGTTTCTATATAGGCCACTGACGTTAAAACATCGTACTAACATCACCGACATCGTGCCGACGTTGAAACGATTTGGAATGCTATCTGGGGTCTGTCTGTCTGTCTTTCTAGTACCAGTCTGTCTGGTTTTAGTCTGTCTGTCTGACCCAGATAACATTCCAAATAATTTCAACGACGGCGCGATGTCGGTGATGTTAATATGATGTTGTAACGACAGTGGCCTATATGGAAATGATGTTGGGCCGATTTGGAATGCTATTGGGGACAGACTGATACCAGAGAGACAGACAGACTGACTGACACCAGAGAGACAGTCAGACTGGTACCAGAGAGAGACAGACAGACTGGTACCAGAGAGAGAGACAGACAGACTGATACCAAAGAGAGACAGTCAGACTGGTACCAGAGAGACAGACAGACTGGTACCAAAGAGAGACAGACGGACTGATACCAAAGAGAGACAGACAGACTGGTACCAAAGAGAGAGACAGACAGACTGATACCAAAGAGAGACAGTCAGACTGATACCAATGACAGACAGACTGCTTCCAGAGACATTAAGTAACGTTGATCTAAAGACCTGAACGGAGAGGATCGTGATGCACTCTTCAGTCATGGAGGTTTGTTTATGGACGACCAGCATGTTATGTTATGTTTCACTTAGATTCAAAAAAGTCGAAGTAAACTGGCGGAAAATCCATAAAGACCCAAACTTGGTTCGTTCTAAGAAAGAAGCCTGTAATAGAAGTTGGCAGATTAAAGGTAACAGGCTAAAGCATGTAAAGTTTTTTCCTCTCTGATTAAATCTTTGGGCAGTCGGTGATTATTCCACTCTGAAACCCAATACAAAAGAAATAGGACCCAGCTAGAAAGGCATTCTGTTATAAAGATGCGGGCGGAATGATTTCTGCGCGGGGAGCAGTGATGCGGTCTGACATCGCCTAAGTGGTAAAATTACTCCTCGGCTATTTTTCTTAGAGAGCTGTAAATTTGTGACAGAAAAGAGAGCTATGATAAACTCCTATTTGTTGTAAAGAGACAAATTTCACCGTCGCGGTGTCTGTATTAAGGCCTTTATGTTTGTAAAAGGCCCTTCAAGAGAGACCTGCACTATTTATTCTCTACTCCATTCAATTTGAAAACAATTTGCTCCACGTTTCATTGAGAGAATGAAAACATAGAATGTGACAATTTGGCGTTCATGAGGGAGTCTCCAAGTCTGTTTGATCTCTAGTGCAAACTCCACTCGGATCAGGAAATATGTTGTTGAGTTTAGCAGGGAGAAGCGAGCAATAAAGCTAAGCCCAAGGAGCCCCCCTTGCACACGCCCCTCGAATTAATATTTTTTCCTCATAATCTTGGAAGTCATGATCTCTGCAAAATATACTTTCTTTGGAAACCCCCTAGTTCCTTTCTGGGCCCTTCGTGTTTGTATTTGCTGTTGCAAATGGCTTGCTACAAGTGTGCATATGTTTCACGAAGAAAAAAAAAACCACATCCTGTAAGTAAGGGGTTTTCCTATTGTTCTGAGCGGGATATAACCAACGAAAATTTCAGTTAACTCCCTCCTATTCTGCATATTATAACTTACATATAATATAAGTTCATCAGAAAGTTGAAAATTGTTTCAGTCAATGGATAAATCTAGATTGAAATTAATGACAAAAAATTAATATTCGAAAATAAACTATTCTTAAACAATGTCTCAGTAATGATGCCATGATAAGACTCGTGGGTAGGGTATTTTCCTTGTTCCTGCATGGATGCACTGTGCAAGGAGTCACACATGTGAGCATACTTATGAATGATGTTCAATGGGGATTAGTTAATAAATCACAAATCTAACCTGGGACCTTCAGACTGCCGATCAGCACCATATGGATGTTAAGTTTATTACTGAAAGAGCAGTGAAGGACCACAGGACTATCATATCAGGCAATATCAATTATATTGAGACCGTCTACAAGAAACCTTTCACTGATTTTAGTAGTTTGCCGGAGTTAAAATCTTATTATTTACCACTTGAAGAACAGTGCACAGTTCAGGCTGTGAGAGACATTTTGATTTACAATCCATTAGATTTGTCACCACTTGATAAATGCCACTTTTTATATTTTCTCTGTACCATTTGAATTTATCTGAGTAATTTGTAATATGTGTCTATACCTGAATTCAGTGTATGAAATAAATAAATATATATATACATATATATCCACTAGACTACCCACTGATCATGTTCTGAAATCTTTAAAAGTAGTGTACAGTCATATCGACTAAAAGCCTTCAGAATAAGTACATTGCTCTTTGCTCATTAGTTTTTAAGGGCACGCATACTTGATATACTGTAGAGTCTTCTGGAGGGCCATATCTTTTCTCTGGTGTGAATAGTGTCAGATTCCAAGCACCCTAACTGACCATAGGTCACTGGTGGTCATTCATCACCCCATTGTTGGTCAGCAGGGTTAATGAGTGCAACAAGGGTCACTTTGCACCCTCGATATCTCTTGGAGATCAACAATAGGCTTTTATATCATTTGTGAACAATGAAAATGAGCTTAATTAGCATATGGATCACCAGGGAGTGGAATATCTCTACACAGCTTAAGTCATCTGATCACCTTGACACATTTATGCTCAGACAGTCAAGATGTTTTCAAAAGGTTATTATAAGGTTGATGCATTGCATGCCTTAAAGCTTATAAAGAGTAAATGAGACAAATATGTATAATTTCTTCTACACCGGTCAACTAATACTTTATAGACCAGCCAGCCAGCCAACCAGCCAGTCAGCTGGCCAGCCAGAAAATGACAGGAATATATATTTGAAATTTCCATTACGCTTTGGCAAATTGCTTAATTTTTTTGGGTAATCTTTCTTCAATGGGTTCATTGTTTTTGCCCGATTTAAATTTTCACTTTTGAAAATTTTCAATCAATTCTGTATGTGTGTCATATTTTCAGGCGGTTTGCCTCTGTATTTCAACTGCTTTCTGCATGCTAGATTTTCCAATTGTAGGTATGTTTTCTAAACTAATATAGTAGTTATCCAAACAACAAAAAGTGTTTTTACTTATGATTGTTTTCCTTGGAGGAAACGTTGCCTCGAACAAACCCCGTTGTGTTGTCTTCCAGAAGCGAGCAGTAAATAGAATAATGGGATGGCCCAAATATTTTCCAGGACTGTCAAAGCATATTTCAGAAGCATACTAATGGAATAAGTCAGAGGTCACTGCTTGGATAAATAAATATCGCCGCCGTCTGGCAAGGAGGAATGGAACACCGCTACACATTGTGTTGGAAATGGACAGAAAATAAGGAAATGCAAGATCTTTCCAATTCACAATTTCCTTGTTAAATGAAATCTTACAAAATATTATGGAGACAGTACTCTTAATTTCATCTTTCAACCTACTCATCATTACGTCTGATTTTGGTGGCTACACAATAAGCCCATTTAAATTTTAGAGATGTGTACTGTGACATATCACAATTCACGTGAACAGACCATGACATTTTTCAGTGGTTACACTATAGTGCATACTAACCCAAGAAAACAAGGCATGCAACTCATTTTTCATAATCTCAAACACAAAAAGGTGGAAATGGCCATTATTTTTACATGTAAGTGAAACTCAGTAACTTTGATCAAACACTTGCAACCTTCGGGCATAATATGTGTTTCCTGTGACACACAATTGAAATGCATTCATTTATGCAGTAGTCATATTGCACGAGGTCACATGGGTAATTTATTACAAGTGTTAAATGGAGAATTTGTTTAAATGTTTGAATTGTATGCTCAATAGACTGCTTATCAGATGTACAATAATTGTTACTGTGTTTTTACTGTAGTCTGTTTTTGCTGTATTCTGACCTCACAGCTGACTCAAGTGCTCCTAATAAGATAGCAAGTGTTTGAATCCACACCAGAATGTTAATAAAAGAAATTAGTGACTAGCTGATAATATTTTAACAAATATGTTCAAATATAGTCTTTTCACTGAACAGCCTTGAATTCAGCAGGACATAAGTCTTTCCTCTTCTCTTCTTACTCATTTTGCTTTTCAGGCATAGTAGGTAATAACTAACTGATTCCATAAATATGATTTTCTCTGGGAAATAACAAACATCAACTAAATGATAAAGGGTCAAATGCACATGAAAATGCACTAAAATACTACTGCTAGGATGCACTTTGCTTCAGCCAATCACAGCCAAGGGCGGAAACTTTTCCAGCCAATCGAATTGCAGTATTTTGTTTTAGCCACCTGGTGAAAATAGAGAACCTTCCGTGAAAATCCACTATTGGCATGTTTGTTGTGCTGCAAGGGTTCTAGTCAACTCAAGCAATACTTACATTGCTTACATGGTAGATCAGGGTTTGAATACAGAGCTACGGAAGAAGCAGACCATCACTTTAACAGCTAGGCCGAATATCTGCTTTGTACTTTAGCTCCCTTCCTAAGAATAAGAATAAACTTTATTTATACTCGACAGACATGACATAAAAAAACGGTGCAAATAAAACAAGTGATAAAATATATATTTTTTTAAATATAATTGACTATGGGTGATATGTAAAGTTATGACATGACAGTTTAGATCACAGCATTTCCAGTCCTTAAGGGAAGATTTTAACTCGTTTACATTACTTTCACATTACTTTATTTCTTAATGGCTATTGGTAAGGAATTCCAGAGTTTTGCACCTGCATATCTTAATGATTTGTATCCATTTTGCTTCGTTTTAAACTTATATAATGAAAAGTCATATGGTATCTTAAATGATAAGGATCCTGACACTGAGTGTACATATCTAAATATTTTGGGAGAAGTTTATTGCTGTATTTATACATGAATGTCACTGAACATTGAAGTCTCATTTGCAATGTATTATGTGAAATTTTCACTTTGCTTCAGTGTGTTCGGATCTGCCCACCTCAGAAGTGTGGATCACTTTGCTTATAAAATGAAAGTGACTGTTGTTACCCTCAATAATATATTACATTCTTGTAATAAAATTAATCTTGGTGATTTGTTGAAAGAATTTCCAGTTTCCATAATCAAAGAACATGGATTCTATTCAAATTTATCAATATCAAGTGTCATGCCTTGAATATGTGGTCAAGGAAAATAAACTGACTTCTCATGCACAGTAAATGGCATCATACCAAGCCAGAATTCTGATGTGCTTTTCTATTGTTATGCTGTAGGAATTAAGCAGAGTTCTGTTGAGCAAAGTCTCTGGTGTTTACAATGAAATGGCCATGTTTAAAGTCTTTTTTTTTTGCTTCATTTTAAGGAAACATCGAAGTATAAAAACATCCTATACATTTTAGCATGCAGACAGTTTAAGTTAATATGCAGAATACAGTTTTTCAAGATACCAAATTTTGTTAAACATTGGCGAAACAAGGTGGACAGTATATATGGAAGGTGCTGACACCTAGCGACAAACTTATGTCATGAATTGTATCAGCTGATCTTGAACAATGACAACAATAAGAATACTCCACCGTGCAATATACTATTGTGTTTACATTTTACAAACCCTAAATAAAGCTTGACAGAGCACTAGAAAAACACACAGTTTATATTTGTGCCTCAGGGGAAAACTGACCATTCCAAGCACTGCTCAGAGCATCACCTCTTGTAGACATATATCAAAAGTATTCTGCATGCATAAAAATTTCAGACAGTGAATTGTGGCTATGTGAATAAAATACACATGTATGCAGTGTTTAATGTTGCATACAATAGTGTTCTTGCGTCATGGCCGATGCATACATAAAATATCATACATGATTTATGAATGTCAAGTGTCAACGTTATGTATACTGTTATGCATAATCATAACTTTTCATGTCTGTGGTTGTTATAATACAGAATATTAACAGAATATACATTGGACAATGCTCTGTACTGTTATTGTGATATTTAATTTTCGGTGTTTTTATTTCAGGGTGATTTGTGATCTATGTTGTGTTCTATGAAAAATAATCCAAAAGTAACTCTATAAAGAATATTGTCTATCTTACGCTATCTGGTGATTTCAATGCAGACCTAAATGAATAAACAACAAACAAAGCAATATGGCCGGTTAAACTTGGGATTGTAGATACAGGTAAAGCTGTTGAGTGGCTCCACACCCCTTGAACACGAATTCTGTCAGTGTTTTTGTGGGGAGTAGCGAGTGATCCACACTTCTGAAGTGGGCAGATCCAAACACACTGAAGCGGATCCATGTAGCCAACCAGGGGCCACCTCCGCCAGTTGATTGATAGGTCTCTGTGGAGTACTTTAAAAGAGCAGCGCCAGGAGAGGAGTGACAGCAGCAACCAGAAGTGGCCATTGAAGTCACCAGGCAGGATAGAGTTCACTCCTGTGGCTCTGGCTACACTCGGACCATGTCTGTTTTGAATTAGTGCAACTTGCACAAACGCCATGAATTACGATCTGGATTTCGACACCTCCCTCCTGGACTACCATGCCAGCAAGGTAGATGATCTTCCCTACCTGGATCTTTTCCATGATGACAAACTGGACTTTGGGGAAGACCGACAGGACTGTGCGGATCTGGCAGACGCAGCATCACCCAATGATGTTATCGGGGGCCTCTTTGATTCCATGAGGAGTGGTTCAGAGGCTGAGGAGCAGGGTGATGCGATAGAGGGTGAAAAGGATGTCGCTGATAAAAGGGCTGAAACACCAGTAAAAGCAGATGACAGTAAAACCAAGAAGAGTAAAGATGCGAAAAAGAAGTCTAGCAGAGAAAAGAAAGACAAGAAAAGTGAAGCCTCCCAAGAAAAAGAAAGCGAAGAACCAGAGGGCAAGCGGCCGAGGCGGTCAGCGAGACAGTACAACCTACGAGAGACATCGATAATCAATCGCATCGAGACAGAAGTAAGGCGAGCGAAACCAAGGGAGCCAAAACCAAAGTCAAAACCACCGCCGTTAAGTAAGTACAGACGACGGACAGCTAACGGCAGAGAGCGAACGAGAATGGCTGAAATCAATGATGCTTTTGAAGTCCTAAGGAATGCAATCCCAGACTATCCAGTCGAAGAGTCATCGAAATTGACGAAGATCACCACCCTAAGGTTAGCTCTGAATTACATTGGAGCTCTTCGAGATATGCTGGGCTTTTCAGCATCTGCCGCACCCTCTGCTTCCAATGCTTCTGCTGCAAGTGCAAGTGCCAGTGCAAGTGCCAGTATGTCATCCGCACCTTCATCAGCTGAGAGCAACAAGCCCACCTACAGTACTCCTAAAAACAGTAAGTCAGTGAACGTTCCATTTCCCCCAGATGTGACTATGACAAAAGGCTGTGTGAGTGTTCCCGCGTCAGCTGATCCTGCCTTAGCTACTGTAAACACTGACCCATTCAGCGAATTCAACCTGGCTGCAATCAATTTCCCCTCCACAGTGCATTCACCAGGATCAGGCAGCATTATCCCCAGCCATGACAATCTCAGCTGTATAAACACAAACATGAACTGCTTAAGTCCAGGGACTATTAACTGCCTGAGCCCAGATAGCATGAACTGTGTGAGCCCCAGCTTGAGTTTGACCTGTTCCAGCCCCGGCAGTTCAATCAGCGACAGTGCAGCTGTTAATTACTACGGCATGCCTTATGTTGGACTAAGCAATCCATTGGACTCTGAAGGCGAATCCGTGACTTCTCTCTCATGACACAAACGGGGGCCACATCTCTCAGGATTCCCATCTCAGCCCCAGCGTCACCTGGGGTGTCTAACGTCCTGCCAAGATCATTAGCCTGGTGTCCTGGTCGTCCATTACATGCTAGAGAAACCCCTCCAGCAGTCAGTGCAATTTGCATGGGTTGCCTTCATGCTGCAGTCATGCCAGGAGCGAGGCACAAGCGATCAATTGTGCTGGGGGTGCTAGACCATTCAGGGGAAAACAGTCCAGGGGTTCACCATTGATAGTTCCCAGGATACTCTTATTAAATGGCCATCATGCTGGCGTTGGCACCGACACTGCTTGCATTGACGAACTGAGTATTTCATCTCATTTGGGTAAAGTCTTTTGGCACTTCCATGGTGACTGTACATAAATGCCTTGAATTGGCTGGACTTTGAGGTGAGCGTTGGCACAAAGTTTGACTGAATTAAAAAAGAATGTGTTCCGTCTGATTAACTTGACCTTTGTGGTGATTTAAATGTCAGGTGTGCCCCAGCAATTGGGGAAAAAGGGTCTTTGAAGCTCTGAATGCTTTTGAAGCCCTCTTGTGTAATTTTATATGATGGAACTCCGGATTACCTTGTGAAAGACATCCACAGACTGAAAAAGAACTCGTGAAAGAACAGGAACATTTGAACAACCGAGACCTGGTACTTTTCAACTCTCCACTGCTCTGAAGGGTCACCACACTGGATGGCACTATTTGAGAAAGCTCAAAGGCACAAGAGTTGGCACCAAGTCTTCTTGGCAGTGGGACTGACACTTGTTGGTTTGTCACCCGTAGCCATTTCAATTAGCAGACCCATTTGTCACAACTTCTTATTAGCAGAGACTGATGTTTTTGGATCAAAAGCAGAAATACAGAAAAACTGGACAGGACTGTATACTCGAGTCAGTTCATGCAAAAACATTAGCTGGTTAGCCAATTGCCCCCAGTGAATAGCAGTTCAAGTGAGTGCAAAACATTGTAAGTAAACTTAAATGCTGTCTAAAAGTGAACAGTTAGCAGCGTCGTCAAACGCCTTATGTTAACCTCAAAATGACACCGTAAGTATTTTGTTTGAAAGGAAATAATTTGCACTTTTTCTTTGTATTCTCGTGTGCTGAATGTAGTATGTTTCATGTATATAAGAACTGTAAATAAGTTTCATCTTTCTGGATGCTGTAAATATCGGTGACAGTGTAATATTTGACTGAATCGGATCATTGAAATCTATAAACAAAGATAATAAAAAGAGAGCTGTAATGGGGCAGATAATCAAAAATCCTACAGCTTTTCCTTATTTGGTTAAGGGTAAAATGTCTGAAGACTTAGTTACTTTATGCTTGCTATTGATTGCTCTTTCTTGTCCCTGTTTTAATTAAATCTGGTTTTATTTTTGTACATCTTTATTTGCAAACATTACCATGTCAGTTAAATCATGTGTCATTAATTTGCCTAATGGTGTTTGTAAATTTCAAAGCTTGATTTATTAATAATATCGGGTTGGCTGGCTCAAATTTGTACATGAGATAATACATAGTGATGACTGTAAGTTACCCATTGAGTGATGATTGTAAGATACATTTGAGGGGTTGAGATCACCCGGAATGATCAAAGAATGTTTTGACTTCAGTTTGTAGGTCAGGCATGCAGAGCGAATGGCCTGAACCAGGTCGCCTGATTTTATCACACAATGTGCTGGGGGGTTGGGGGGGGGGGGGGGGGTGAAGGGTTGTAAATGATATGTAGAAGAATCTGTGAAATGGCCAGGAGGTATTTACAACTGTAAAATGGGGTACAGTGTCTTACATAACTGGGTAGTAGGGGTATCATTTGTATTACTAAAGTCCATGCCTATGTAATTCCCTGCAGGTAGTGTATATAATTTGTGATGAAATCCATTTACTCAGCTGTGAAAGGCATAATTTTGTCCACTACAGGATTTTGGACATTTGTACAGGTATATATAAGCTGATTTCAAAGAGGTGCAGACCAGTGTATATAATATTGTAGTCTTTTTGCTTCACTTGAGTGAAACTGCTGCTTAGCGCGCGCTTTAAGTTATTATATCCAGTGATCTGTGTGCACAGAATGTAAATTCCACTGCACACCGTTATGTCTGGGATAAAAAATATTATTAAGTGTATGTTGACTCAAGATGTGATATTTTTTTAATATAAAGTTGAATGCTGAATTGATGGTAAATATTTGATATCATTGTTGCTGTTTGTGAGAATATTGTTTTGAGAATATATAAAAAGTGCAAATTCAACATGGCGTTGTTTTTTTATAACCAACAGTCTAAGAAAAGGTTTGCTGAAAATTAATTATATCAAAATGTACTTGTAATGCTATTTTTTGATCAAAGGTTTGCTATCTGAATGCTGTGTTTGGTTTTGGGATTAAGCATGGTCGTGCGAAGGGACACAGCCTCCCTTTAGATAAATATATCCCGTTAGAAAACAACAAAAGTGAGTTAGAGAGAGAGTTATGTTGGCATGCCTGGGGAGTATGTTGTGCATGCGCGCACCATTTTGGTGTATGTGGCATGAAGACGTTTTTGAAGTGTCCGACATGGCGAATGAGTAGTGGCCTCTTTGACTACTGAATGACATTCGCCTGGAGCCCATAGACCAAACATAGCAGAGCTCTCTCTTTGACAGAGTCAGCTGACAGCCAAACAGAAGTAGAGGCTTGCAAGGACAGGACCACAGGCACGACTTCAAACACTACCCACAAAACGCCAAACACGTTCATGATTTAATCAAAACACCACATACAGAATCCTTCTGAATACTAAACATGTTGAGTGTTTAATCACTCCACAAGAGCACGGCGTCCAAGCAATGAGTCCCAGAAATGCAGCAGCGATAAAAGCAATTAGAAAAAACCTTATTTAACATTCTGTAAACTGATCTACCGTTAGACATGACTTACAGGGAATTTTGTTTAAGTTCAGGTAAATTAAACGCAGAAGATGTCACAATGTCATGGAATTGCATGAGCTGTGACATGGAAGACAACTAAAGAGATTGAGTTATGGTTCAAATATTTTATATATTGTGTAATATTACCCTCAGCACACTGGACAACACAGCCTAAAGATATGACATGACATCCTACACCCTAACAAGTCAAGAAATCAAACATGAGCTAAGAAATGGGTTATGAGAGCAACTTCTAATATTTTCGTCATGACTCATCTGTAAACAGCTTTGGAATTGAACTTGGGACCATTCTTAGGTGTTCTTCTCACGGTTATTGCAATAATGAAAGTACAGCAGCTGTATTATGGAATCTTAAATTGCACCATTTCTAATAATAGTATCACTCTCAAGAACTTAAAACTTGGATAAAATTGTTTAGCATAACTTCTTTGGTCCATTGACACTGTTCACCAAATCTGATCAACTGGAGATGTAATGATGAACTGATAGGTCTGTAGGTGCCAAACAAGGTGACATCCTCATCACATGTAACATATTCCTTTAAGAATGATCATACAGTCAATATTTCAGAAATAAACAAAGATCTAATAAGCAGAATTATAATCGGATACAATATGGACTTGTTTCAACTTCAGTGCTAGTTCTTGTGACAAGTTCAGGAAAACAATTAAACGAAAACTGGACAATATAACTTCACGTAGCTCATGAAAGCACTCCAAGAGGTGACTATTGTTGAATCGTGAGTTGGGCAGTTAAGTATTCGCCTTTGGATGACCATGCATGTGATGCCAGTGGTCACTACTGGATCCTGTGGTCAGTGGGTGATAGTCCCCAGGCAGACAGTCAATTGGTCATCTGGAGAACATGACCTGTAACCACAATGGTCACTTGAGTGCATGCATCCTCCTATAATGCTGGACATTGTCTACTTCCTGTGAGCATGGACAGAGTTTATGGTCAGCATTAATAAATTCACAAATTGATATTTTGGTTTCAGGCAGACTGATTATTGAATTTAAACTCTATGATACAGGACTCTACTCTGTACTTCAATTTTTAACCACAACCATCAACACCATTTTTGTTGTGACCTCTCAATACTTTCATTCAGTATTGAAGGTCAAACTATGAATACAGGTCTCCTTATCATTCCTTGATTCCCATCACCACAATTGCACAATGTACAAGTTCTATTGGCCCACCTTCCGACCAGTGAGGCACTTCGAGTCATTTACCAACCTGTCTCAGTGGGGAATGTCATACCTGAGCAAAAAGGTCACATTCATGCATGGCTATTACCTAAAAGGCCCTTGCTGTCCTTATGAATCTTATCAATACATGACCTAACCCTCAAGTAGGGAATGAGGGGCTGATACAGCATTTGACCTCTTGACCTTGGCCTATTCATGGTGTCATCAATCATGTTGCTATAAAGTGACACATGATATGCTATGTAGAGACATTGTCTTGAGGCCATGGGCTTTCTCAGCATGCAGCTCCTAATAGGTCCTGTCCTCAGCTTTTTGGTCCCACATGAAAGGGTCAGGATCAGATGGGGCAATGCAAGATCTTGCTAAATATCTTCAAGGTCTTATCTAGAGAAACACAGACTTGTAACTTTGTAATAACTAGGAGCATACTCCTTTTGTAGATCATAGTCAAACTGCTCTTTCAGTCAAAACATGGTGAACTGCACAATAATAATAGATCATGCATCGTTTTCTGTATACATTTAGGGACAAGAGAGTTCTTTCTTATTATCCACTAGCAAGAATCTGACAAAAGCAAAGGTCAATATCTTCAACTGCAGTTGTCACAGACTTCAGGACATCTTTGTAGCCCAAATGTAGCTGCATAATAATCAGTTTATTTCTTTAAATGGGGCCTTCCAGGTGGATGGCCTCTGTTATCCTTCAGCAAATTGATCCTGCTACATGTCTTTTGCATGCAGGGATTGAAGAAAAGGCCCTGTTCACTTTTCACTTCAACTTTTGGCCGAGCAACGTGGGAAACTTCAGGGAGAACAAGGGGAGGGTAAAGTGAGTGTCTTCACATGTCAGCGGGCACGCCACTCACTAATGGAGAGCCTGAAAGAGCCTGAAAGAACCATTATGGTCGATTTGCCAGTGTTTTGGAAGGCGAAAGGGCAAGCATTACACAGAAGAGGCTGCAAATTATCCCCTGAATTGGCGCAGCATCAAGGCTGGTTTGTTTTGCAGCCAGAAGAGTGCTTGTGCGGTGTTTCCTGTTGACTTGCATTATGGGAGATGTCAATGACGTCATTGTTCTGGGATTCTCCAGGAATGCCCCTCCTTGCCTGGAGACCTTTGAGAAGAAGATTACCATCAGCACCAGGCCAGCATGTCCCCTTGCCCCTCGTGCATGAGCCACATGGATTACTGCTGCAAAACCGTGAATAACCAGCGTTCTGTGACTTCACACATATAAGTCGAAGCGCGTTAAAAAACGCGCAGGCCGCTCGTCGTGTGCGGTGTCAGCAGTGCGTCGGAGCGCAGTGATACATTTCGCAAAAAGCCCACTTACCATGATTATCCGGGATAAGCATTTAGGGATAACACAGATAATGGCCATTGCGGGGGCAAAGTGGCCTCAGATCTCCCCTGCAGATTGTATGGGTGGCATTGTGGTGCAAATGGATCAGCTGTCATTCATATGTATTAGTCGTGCACTTTTTCTCAATGGTCTGATAGCCTGAGGTGCGACACAGACCTGAGCAGACCTTCTCCCAACTCTCTCTTCATCTTTATCACCTCCAGTCAAGATTATCATAAATATATGTAAATCATTCTAACAACCCATGGCATGTACCACACACAATAACATGGCCTGTCTTATGTAGAATCTGTACTAGGAGTAGTGCTCTTGAAAACACAATCGCACCACCTTTACTTCAAGGTCAACGCAAGAGATTGCACCATTGAGAGTTAAACCACATTTGGTGCTATTTACAATTCGTAACAGAGTGTGAAAAGACTCAATGTGAGTAAGAATAGTAAAGAGAGAATAAATGAGAGCTTTGGATGGCTCCCTCACCCCAGGTCCCAGGTCACTTTGTTTCTGCTTACCGAGGTTTGTTTCTGAGGCAACGTACAAGGTCAGAGATCAAATGTAGCTGGGGGTGGCCCTGCGAGCTGTCCACTGTCCACTTTCGCTTGACCATCTCAGCCAACGCTGACCATTAATCAGACTGACACGTCCTTGCTGGGGTCAAAGTGAAAGAAAAACCAAACAGTTTTGATATTGTGTCTTGCAAAGAATACACCTATGTCTAGTATTGTCTACCTGCCTTTCGGCACAACAATTAAACAATTAGAGAAGATAATACAAAAAAGATACAGGACATTTAGACAAAAAAGGGGCATATTAACGAGAAAAAACCAGGACAATGAAGATAGAAACATTTGATAACCAATTACTGACAGGTCTTCATTCTTGCAATATGAAACCTAAGGTCAGGCAAACTGACATCTCCCACAAACGAATGCATCGAAAAGAAATAAAGGCTTGGGTGTTTTACTCACTTTTTAAAATAATTTAATTTTTATATACTAATTTCTCTATTAATACTCCTTTACTAATTCTCTTACTTTGTTTAATGAATTTACTAACATTTAAGTTACCCTATTAAAATGGGAAAAATCTCAATTAATACTAATTATTGTGAGAATCGATCTAATTTAATTATATATATACATATATTGAATGTTTTGCACACATAAGATCAATTTTTCTTTGTTTTGGTCACAACGTCCAATGTCATTTGTTATTATTCAGAAAAATATCCCTAACTTTCACCCGTTTTCTTACTACCTGAATCTAATAATGCCATCTCGATTCAATGCCAAAGTGACCTTAGCAACTCAGTGGCTCTAACAAGGAAGTTGGCATACAATATGGGCCAAAATGTTTTGCCATTATTTAGGAGTGGTCTCATTGGTAAGGTATCCCTGAAACGAGCCTCTAGTGTATTATGATCAGTAACTTTAAAAGTGGTAGCAATCCAAATTTCAGGTAAGAAAACCAATTACCTTAGTATCCCAATGATGCCTAGGTGCATGAGCAGAAAGACTTAACTAAAATTATGCAACCTGTAACCAAACCAATATACTCATTATTGCACAAAAATCGTACAGCCAATTTCATCGACTTGGAAACATAACTCCAGATGACATCATGTGAATCCTGGACTCCTATTGGCCGAGGGACTGCTTTGCTTTAATCAATGGGAGTCTTGAATTCATTTGACATACTCCGGAGTTTAATTTACAAGTATGAAATTGGCTATGTAATATCATACATATGTTTGGAATTTGGACTTACTAATTAGTGGGTTTTTTTTTAAAATAGCGTGTTCAGGTTTCTAATTAAAGTGGGTTTAAATGCGATTAATAAATGAAGAACATGACTTCATAAGTTGAACCACACATTTAAACATATTTTATTTAGGTGATCTTAATAGTGAGGTGCACCTGATTTTTCTTTTTAAATCCCACCGGATCTGCTCAACTTTGAGCCACCATATCTCAGAGCTGCTTGGCTTTGAAAATTTTCTATTCCGTTAATACAGAATGCAGCCAGCCAGTAGCTTGGCTTGATAACCCCCAACCTCGATAACTCAGAAGGAATCACGTTTCAACCAAAGTATCCAGTGTCCATCTACGACCATCAATGATGATGGAACGGTCACTTCTGACCATTGGTCATCTTCAATGACCGTTAGCCATTCAAGCAGTGCCCAGTGACAAAGGCTTTCATAATAACTATAATAAGTGACTGCAGACAATAATGAGTTTCACTTGGGACCTATTCTTCTTGTCTAGACAAGATGATCCATCAACACTGAGAGATAAGAAATGACCAGTGTCCACAAGACTGGACATTGAAGCATGGAGGGAAGATGGTTATCAGCATGTGAGGGAAGTAGAAGAGACCTTCGAGATTGTGAATGTGTAACACGGTATGCAAATTAGAATCATCTCATCATTACATCAGCTTGCCTCAACCATTGGTGCATATATATGGGATAAACTTCAAATATTCAAATCAGTAGCACTAATACAATACAATACAATACAATGCCATACAATACAATACAATACAATACTGATATTAAAATATTTACTTTAAAGTTATTTTAGGTGTGAGGAAAGTCATAATAGCCATGGCTCGACTACATACATAGTACCATATGATATGATGATCAAGGACTTGTGTTAAAAACACATACATTAATAAACAAAACCCCGAGATGAAAACAGCTTACAGTATTCCTCACAAGCCTACAAATTCACTTTCGTTTTATATAGCTATTTCATTAGCATCAACTGGAGACGATTTATACAGGGTTTATGCACGAAGTTTCTTTGGTATAGCGTAGTAATTCAAGCTATACGATTTGCTGTGCTACATTTAGAGGACTGTAAAACATTAGGGACCATAGGTAGCAAGTGCAATGTCCTTGCAAAGCTGAGGTCCTGAGGGTGCATCATTGGCAAAAGTGATGCCCTTGGCAGAGGACACGCTCAATGTTGACAAGAGAAGAAAATAACAGGGGAAAGGTTCTGCCTGGGGCACAAAGGTCATTAGCTGAGAATGGGGGCCTCAGATGAGTGAGGGAACAAGCCCAAATGGCAATTATTGTCAAGATGAGTTTCAATTTTTTCTCAACATTGATTTATGCACCTAAATACCTTAAGCTACATAATACTATACAAATGCTACAAGCCATTCTGAAAAACAGTCAGAAAGGCGACCTCTCATAATTTCATGTCATACTTCAAAAACAAAGAAAACTGTATTCACTAACTATGTTTTTTTCTATGCTTTTATTTGCTAAAATTGAATGTACGTGGTATTTAAAAAGAGCAAGAAATTAATATTACCAACCTTATTAAGTAGTAATACAAAACAAGTACAAATTAAGTAATTAACAAAGTTAGAGGTCAATGGGCCTCCTTCCTCAATTGCGGTTTCAATTAGAAATGCATTTCTTTCAAAAACAACTCAACTTTTGGTAGAATTTCAGTGCACTAGAGTTATTAAATAGACTTTTGAAAGTACCGTTACTTTAGGTGCCGTTACTTTCATTTATTTTGCACTTGCCATCTCAATGATCTTTCAATACAAAAGGTCCTTCAACAGTACATTTGAAATAGACCTGTCAGTGAGTGGAGTACAGAAATCTTCAACTTCAATGTTTTGATCTGAGGTCATGACAAGTTCCCCCCCCCCTAAAATTACTTGACCAACTAATTAACGACCTTGTGGGCTTCTCCGTGTCTTCTCCATTTCACCTCTGCTTTCTTTGAATGTGAATGATATGGAAATGCTGCAAGTGATTGACAAGATACAGGTGAATCTTGTCTTGAGAACTGGTCAAATAAGGTAAGTGGCACTGACAAAAAGTAGTAGTAGTAGTAGTAGTAGTAGTAGTAGTAGCTAGTAGTGGCAGTAGCTGGTAGTACTTTATTTTTGAAAAAAGAAACCATTAAAAGGCAGTGCCATGTAGAATTACATTGCGGATGATATAAAATGTAGTTGCTATGCACTAAAATGGCCAGTACCACTACCACTACTACTTCTAGTATAGTACTACTAGTACTCCTACTACTACTACTACTACTACTACTACTTCTCCTACTACTACTACTACTACTACTACTACTACTACTACTACTACTACTACTACTACTACTACTACTCCTACTCCTACTACTACCACTACCACTACCACCACTACCACTACTACTACTACTACTACTACTACTACTACTACTACTACTACTACTACTACTACTCAGTAGAAGTCCAACTGTAGCATGCAAGTATGATAGTCTCGTGCAGCTACATGGGGGAATTCGTTATGATCAAGGACAGAGCAAAAAGGTCACGGAGGTCACGCTGCTTGTTTCCATGGTGACCCTTGTAGTACACGACCTACAAGGGCCTAGTGGCCACTCGAATGTCATTCACACTCCATGAATTACATGAGCCCTTTCCTCTGAATTCTGTACATGATTTCGGCCCTCTACACTTAGGCAACTTTTTGGGTCTCACAAAGGGGCATTTGTGCCCTAAGCCTGCAACTGACCGTATTTACAAAGTGCACCATTAAACACTTTCTTGTCCAGAGATATGTACCAGTGTGCCGCACCACACAAGATAAACAAAAGCACCTCTGTACAGGCAGAGACTGAAATAAAACACTGGAACCAATTAGACCTAGGACTATACAGTATGAGCTCTATGGCTAACATGCAGCCATGAACGACTTAAGGTTACTTTTGTTATGAATCCTTCCAAGAAACATCTTTAGTTTACTGGGAACACAAATACATATTGATGTTGGCTTTATTTATAAATATAATATACTGGTTGTATACTTAGAACAATGAACTGCAAATAATAACTGGTGGTCACAGAAGTTGATTTTAAAGCGCATTTTCTTGTATAAGAAGCCAAGAAAGGTGACAGTGTTTGACTTTTCAATTTAAAAATCTCTCTTGCAAAATTCACCGTTGCACAATGCAGAATGAAGTTCAATGACACCTGACCATAAAGTCAAAAACGCCTTTCCGAATTCCTTGAGGTGATTGTTGAATGGCTCGGGCGTCCCTATCAGGTCATCAGGCCTTATTTAAGGCTTTATCAGGAGTCATTTCAAGGGTTTAGGGAGACCAGTAATTTCGAGGCGGTCAGGCTTGGCCAATCATAACCATCCCTCCGTTAGTTGTACCCCATACCCGGCACACTTCAGTCTGTGCTTTTGCAAAGGATGACTCTATGCAGAAGTCATAAAACCCACTGGGGCAACCTGGCTGTGTCCTGTGAAGCTGTCGCCACAGGGCCCTGGTGCAATTTATAAAGCCGTTATTCCCTTTGGTATTTTTGTGCTGGCTTGTCAGCAGTTAATGTGGACTCCGACAGACTCAAAAGGAGCTAACTTAATAAACGACTAGGTGAGTCAGTCAGCGCCCTTGCACAATGCCCTGCATGGCCGAGTTGGCCCCAAAATCACCAGCCATTTATTTTCAATTGCCATGAATAGCCTCCAATTGAGGATCCTGCTGGGATCCGCCATCTTCCACCCCATCCATTTCCTCGACTGGTCACATACTGACCACATGCCACTATCACCCACAGACCCATCAGGGGACCCGTCTAGACTGTGACGTCATCATAAATACCTCTGACGTTGCAATCATAAATCAAATATAACACTAACATAGATATATATATAGATAATCACAAAATGGCTCCAATCATAACTTTCTCATTCCACACATAACTTTGACATCTTATACCACTGCTTTTTGTGTTACTCACGAGGATATATCATGGGAATTTACTTGAGGGTACATCACTAAATGAATCATACCCACCTACCAGTAAACCCCCACCCCAATCTCTGTAACACCCCACCCCATTCATCCTACACATCAATGCTCATAGCTGGTGACTTAGCTTTTGTGGTGACATCAATGACCAACTTTTTAGCCAACTGAATCTTTGCTCTTTGGCGTTCCTGTGGTTGCCCGAAATATTCGGCTAAAAGACGTCGGTGTATTGTATGCATGTTCCGGAATGGGTTTACCGCTTATTTGTTTACTTACATAGAATTGCCCAATCCAAGCATTATTTTTAAGTAAAATGCCACACATATCTTAGTGTCTGATTAATTCATATCAAAACTGACGTTGCAAGCATGAGTAAGAGGACTCAGTTAAATAAGGGGAATAATTCAAGCAAAGACATTAAATAGCATCTTCCCTTTGTAGTATGGTGGTAGTCTTCAAAGGGTTTTCTATTAAAAAAAATTTCATAAGAATATCTTTTGAAACAAGACAACAAAAAAACGCTTCAGGAACCATGTGTTCATTCGATTTTATTATCATCATTCATCTTAGATATTCACTTAAACAACACTGTCAGTGTGGGGCATAAAAGTAAAATTGAATCATACTGCACGATGTATTACAACAAGAAGGCTGACCTCTACGTGAGACTATGCAGTGCTCACTTAATTGAGATATGCAAAGTTACTTTATGGGAGAGAGAGAGAGAGGAAGCCAGCCATGAAATCTATTATGTTGCGGGGATATGGACTTTCATACAAAGGAGCAAAGATAATTGATGGTACAGGGACATTGTTGGATGAGATAAAAAGATGCGGATTGTTGTAGACTGAATATATGAGAGATGGGTCATGCACGGTGTTAAAGACTCATTCAAAGTCCATGAAGTGAAGGACTGAGATCACTGAATGAATGATCAGGGACAATGCCTCATGGTCTGACCCCATGACACCGCATCACCGTGTCCATAACCCTGACAGCCAAGAACTATTATGTTCAGAAAGTATAGCATATTGCATAAACCACCAACTTTTCCTCATTGACTCCAACAAAAACCTCACATATGTATATCTTGCAGGTGCATCCCATCAATGTTCATTAAACTCAGAACAGATCATAAATCCCACCTCTGTTTTTTTTCTGGCATAAAAATCTTAGCATTCTTAATCGGAGCATTGCAGTACTCTGTAAGCTTTTCAAGAACTGCTTGGTATATTAATAAAGCATATGAGTGGCACCTTCAGGCTCTTCAAATGAAATACATTATCACATAGGTGGTGCTTCGAAACCTCTCTGATATGAGAGCCATGGCTGGTCTTTAATCACAAGTAGAAATATTTGCTCAGCGAATGAAGTAAACACTAGAAGAATGTGACAGTTTGGTATCGCTTGGAGAGTGGCAGGCTGGGATTTGGACCTCAGACAAAATTGGGCCATTCAAACAAAGATGTTTCTTTACTCTGCCAGAAAATGTGTAAAAGAAAGTCAAAGTGCGAAACCTTTACTCTCACAAGCCGTGATTAAGTTACCTAGTTTCCAAATCGTGCTTGCCAGTATTTACAATAGGATTAAAATTCATGAAAGGCGAAATTTCTCAAAAATAGGTGAGAATTTTTGAAGAGAAAAATATTAACAGAAAACCACAATGCGTATAATTGGTGGTAAGAGTTTTTTTGAAGGAATATAAACTGAAAACCTCAAAGATAAACATTTAATGACAAGAGAAGAGGGAAAAAGCGAAAGTTGGATGCAGCTAAAGGGGGACTTCAACGGTTACCGAGAGCAATGCTAACGGGTCAGGGCAAGCGACACTTGTGCAAACAATTTGAGAATGAGTTCAACGGATTGACACGTTTTCGATGTCCGGGAACAAACAGTTCGAGAAAGAGAGAGCAGATTGACACGTCTTGGACACAACATGGACACTCTCGGGACACCGTAAGGACACTATAGGGACAGTCGAAGGCTTTTCGGTTGGTCGCCGGATAACTTGAGATCAGCAACACATCGTTCGCTCTCCGCACCTTTGGTAAACGCTATCCAACGCCTTGCACTCATCTCCAATTTCACAGCAAAATGCAAAATGTAATAAGAATGCAGAACCCTGGTTGAATGGTCGTGTTTATCGTAAAAACATGGTGGAAGAAGGGCAGAAAAGCCAGGGGCGATTTGGGCTGATGGCTTGTATGGGAGGTGGTGTTTGTCTTGTCCAAGGAGTCCACCAGAGCTTGACCACCCTGCAATCCTTCTAATGAAATACTCCACGGTATCAAATATTTGCCAAGGGGGCCTTGGGTCAGTCTGGCACTTGTATCCAAGCAGCAGAGGCTGGGCTAAGCTCCTGGATTTGCAACAAGCCTTTGACGTTGTTGACTTGGTCAGTTTGTGCACAGTAACACAGTGTGTTGACCAAACAGGCCCTCCGTTGCTGGCTGGAACGCTGGTCCGTTGGGAAAGGACGGACAAACAGTGGCGTTATCAAGGTCAGTGGGGCAGTCCTTATCAGGCCACACACAGACAGGGCAAGGAGCATGCTTACGGGCGCCAGTAGGGGGCATTACATGTCATTCCAGGGCACCCAGAAGGGACCTCGCTGCCCACACACCAAGCATTCTGTGTACACACAACTGACCTGTGCCTTTTAGCAGACCTGCATTATTGACCCACCTCATCTTGCCTTTCCCTCTCCCTGTGCAATATTACATAAAACTGCAGATTATAGTCCTGACATTGCCAGCCATTGCTTTGCTTACGTCTAATATGTAAGACCAGATCAGGTTGTTCAAGAGAAGGATTTCCCTATTCACTGCTTCAATTGATCCTCTAAATTTTATTGAACAAGAATAATCCCCCTAAATACAAACTTTTTCAACAGTATATCTTAGATATCATTCTATATTTTTATTATGCTTAGTTCATATTACATTTGAGAAAATCAATAATGAATTTGCCTTATCTTATACTTGGATAATGCAACTTCTATAATTTGAATTGTGGGTTCAAATTCGACTGGAAACTTGACTGTAAGGGGAGAAAGTGATAGTCTGGAAACAGTCGAAGCTGGAGCTTCAACAGTTGACACGGAGGCCAGGGCAAACAGAGGAAAATATACACTGTTCAGCTTGCAGGGCGGTTGAAGTCCCCACGTACTACAACAGTGCTCATAAAAAGCGGTGTTTGTTGGAGGTGCTGTGTCAAAATATATCACAGGTGCAACATATCTAGAAACCTTGCATTAGTCATCAGCCCCAACCCATAACAGGGTCTTAGTTAAACCCACAATTTGCAGCATTGTCGTGGGTTGCAACACAACTTTTTTGAATGAAATACCGTTAGGTGAAACCATAAATTTCTGACATTCTCTAAAATTCTCTTCAAGCGTTTGAGGGACAAGGGTCTACCCCCAGAAACAATGGCGTCAGTGTAGGGCGGGCATAAAGGGGTGTGTTGTTTACAAATTGCAGTATTTAACCTTTTCGACTTCAAGATGTGACCAGTTATGATTTATAGCCACTGACCCCCGCTACCCTCCTCGGCAGACCAAGGGCCTTTAGTGGTTATCTTTAGTAGTTCTCATTTTGATTCTTTCATAACATAACAATGGTTGTTGATTTTCATGGTTGTGGGTGGGTGGATTAGAGCTTTACGTCCTGTATTTCTGCACCTGATGTGCTAATTATGAGAGGCAGGGACCATGGCAATGAGCTGATGGATGAAGCAGCCATCCAACTTAGGCTCAACTGGGAATTGAACCTGGGACCCCGTGGTTGGAAGCCCAGTGCACTACCCCTGGTTTTCATGGTAGTACCAAATCCCATATTACATGGAAAACAAAGAGAGAGAGAGATAGAAAAAGAAACCTTGACATCCATGAAATGAATATTAAATCTTATAAGTTTCAGTTTTAATTTTGTTGCAAGCAACACCATCTATCTTGGAAGGCATGAGGAACTGCAACGACAGCTTTAGTTAACTGAAGCTGTTATATAACCATAATTCAAATTTTATTTTAAATTTTGCTTTTTCAAAGAAAAAAAAAACCACAACTCTGATACCCAAAAAAGACACCAATGAGGTCAATACATTTAGCGCTGAGGTTTATTCACAGAAATGTCAACAGCACTTTTGGCTCCATGCAGTTCACAGTTCATGCCTCACCCAAAGAATTTAATCATCTTGTAGGACCAACCACTGGCACTGAGGCAATAGCTGTTATGGCGTTTTTATGGCATTATGCTTATTTCTTATACATCCAATAATATGCCTATTGTGCGACTTAATTTAGTTAGATTGTAGTATTTTGAAATACATTAAAATTCCGTTTTTAACAAAAACAAACCATTGCTTGACTTGTGTACATATAAAACGCCCAGTTAGTTTGAATGCAACAGAAATTGAACACCGCAAGTTTTGAAAAGCAGCACAAGCTCAAAGGTAATTTATCATGCTTTCTATACATGATATATTCGCTTCATATCCTAAAATATCTCAGCACGTCAAAAATATTCTGTTTTCATTGAATTTTTTTGGCATCGGGCAAAAAATATTTGATGGATACCTGTGATAATACTATTAAGGGGAAAGATGCAGTTTGTGGCTGACCTACTTAGGCTGATGTGTGTGCGCATGGTGTCAGAGGCCTGATTTTATCAGGAGTATCAGAATAAGTGATTGAGTAGCCCAACAGACCACCAGGCACCCTTGTAAGTCAACTGTGTTGTTGAGTTGGAGATGTGGTGAAAAGGGCCACGGAGCTGTCTATGAAGCCCCTGCCTTCTGTATCAAAACAGCTACTCTGTAATTCATAAGCAGTGAAAGGGATCCATACAAAATGCAGTTAAGGGGCTTTTTAACACGGCAAGCTATCAGGAAACATAATGCAGAGATCTGTAGTCACATTTAGTCGAAATAAACCAGAGGGAGAGCATAGCATGTTCAAAGTGATGGGCTCCTGATAGTTTGTTAATGGTCTGTCTACTTATGTGGGAAACTTTCGCTAAAGAAATGGCCTGGTCCCAATGTTGCTGCTCTTGTGCTTATTATGGGAGACTTCAATATCAGACCTGTTCCATAAATTACTCTCATGCAGATATTATATCAAAAGCCACAAATAAATGGGAGGGGTGAGCTGGTCGGGCAAAGAGGGGGGACTTCATGAAAGGGTCATTTTCCATAGATTGAGGGTGTGGCTCTTTGCATGACAAACTAAGCCACAAATGTCAAACTCATAAACGATAACTGTACATATCTATTCATAAAAGCATCAGGCTAGACTTTCGGCTATCTTCGCTACTTGGCTCATTAATAACTGTCGACAGAGCTGGTAATTAATTGAGTGCAGTTTGTGAGCTTCAGCCACCCTGCTATTTGGCCACTGACCGATTTCTATTGATTCATTTTATCGCATCCACTAGAATGATACATCCTTGTCAACCAAAACCATTTGTTACAAGAATATGTAACAGTATCTGAAAAACACTCCTCTTCATAAATCAAAGTTGAAAGAAATATGGCTAGGCCATTTCAAAGAAGACATGCCGAAAATTCGCATTTACTGACTATGAAGACCTTTTAAATAGCTTAGTGCTGACACATTTTTACCTTTTACTAAAACCAACATTCAACACTATGTAACGAAGTCCCTCAATTTAAATTATCACCAGCCCACCTAAAGGCAAGGCAAAAAAGTTGCAGTTAAATATAACAGTTAGCATATAAGTGACTCGTGGTCAGTAAATTTCAGAACAGTTGTAAAAACATGCTTCTGTATTTTGTAACTAATCACTAATAACTTAACACTAATGTGTAATTTTCATTTTTGCACTTAACGGGCACCAGTCATACTCCTCGACCCTAAATTTCAGTCGAAAAACACCCCCAACTAAACCTACGGGATCTCCATATTAAATACGATCATTTTTCTTGAATTTAAGCTGGTTTGGAAGTGAGAAAAGCTGGAGAAAATCTATCCAGAACTGCTAGTTATTTCTGGAAGAACACAAAGCATTTCTGTGCAGGGACATCAGATCGTAGGTGACTTTATGAGATTAGAATTCCATCAGAGTGTCAGGGCTTGAGTCAATATTTGGCTGGGCAGTAGATTTAGAGATTAGTGGACGGGGAGACCTGCATTTTGCGCAGTGTATCTGCAACTCTCTGCATATGTATGGTGTTCAATTGGTTAATATTCCCCCTGGCCAAGGAGCTGGAGATAAATATTGATGTTGACATTAAAGCTTTAGAGATGGCTCAGTAAATCTGCTTGGTGCCAACGGGTGAAGAGAGAGGCAGTAATCTGTGGCGGCGTAAACCAAGTGGCACTCCTCACCGGTGATTTGGAGGGCCATCCAACCTGACTTGCATCATCAAGGACCTCCTAGAGACCTCCAAGAGACCTTCGTGAGACCTCCAAGAGACCTGACAGGTCTTTGATCAGACATCCAAAGACACTCCATCACCCCAAGGTCAAATGTGTGGGAGTCAGTGATGATGGACATATATACCTGGGGGTTTTCCAATATATAGTACTTCTTAAATCTTCCCAGTTTTTCCTGTCATTCATACCATAGAAAAAATATGAAACTGTTAAGCTTGTTCTCAGTGGCTGAATAGGAAGAGTAGAACTTTCCTTTTGTATGTATCTATGTATTGGTCAGCCCATTTCACCCATCATTCTGTTCATCAATTCTAACATGCATTATATTATTCTTTATGTCTTTACTCTTTACTCTTTTATGCCTAACTTAAACAGTTATGACTTTTGTTTACTTTGGCACACAGACGTTATTGAACTCTTTGAGTTTCTAATTCTAACGTACCATTGCATCAAAGTTAATTCCAGCATTACAGCCACATTCATGAAGTTGGAAACAAGTCGCATAGACTTGGAAGCTAAACTCCAGAGGACGTCATGTGAATCCAGAACTCCCATTGACCAAGGAGTCCCTCAACCAATGAGATTCCTGGATTCACATGACATCATCCGGAGTTTAGCTTCTATAAGATTTGTTTCCAACTCTCTGAATTTGGCAGTAAGGGTAGTCACTGAATGGGCAGAGTGGTGGTGGTGGTGGATTAGGGCTTTACTTCCTGTATTTCTGCACCTGATGTGCTAATTAGGACAGGTAGGGACCATGGCAATTAGATGAAGGATGAAACAGCCATCCAACATAGGCTCGACTGGGAATTTAACCCAGGACCCATTGGTTGGAAGCTCAGTGCGCTACCACTGAGCTAGGCCCCCACCCCTAATGGGCAGAGTGTAGCTCCATAATTTACCAGTAAGCATTATATTAAACCTTGCAAAATGATGCAATTTAACAAACTTCCAGGGACTAAAGTAATAATGAATGAATACCTTGAATACACCAAATAAATGCTGCACTTTTATTGTCACTCTAACCTTTGATTTTCACATACCTGGAGACATTGTAGTCGCAGCAAATAAGTGAAAGGATCCATCTTCATCCATCACAACACTCCCAGATAACACAGGATATCAATTGTAATTCATCAGACACCGCCCAGAACAAACAACCAAGTGTTTGTTGAAATATATAACAGATTGTAGGCACCCTAAAATGGGTGTGTCATACAACTTTAATTCATGACTATGCTACTATGAGATTTGCCATTGATGTCTATAAACAATCTTAGGGACGTCCTTCCAAACAACTTCATCTATGTAATGTAAATAAATATGCCATTGGCATTCACTATTAAGGATTTGCTTGGATCTCTTGGAAACCAGGCGGGCACTCAATCGCGATGCTATTAATGTCTTTTAGAGTGTTCCTTCCGGCCTCCCATACACTGTAAATATAGTATATTGATCGTTTCCACTAATCATTATATTATTTTATAAAGGCAAATAAATTCGTCTTGAGTCTTGAGTCATTGTAATTAGCACAGCGCTACCATCCGCGATGGAATTTACAGTCATCCGTGGTGGTATACAATACTATACATGTGTACAGAAATGTACTCAGTGCAGAAAATGTGATCTAGTGGTTATTCCTAAAGATGTGATTGAATGGTTTTAAGTGAGATGATGGGGCAACTAAGAATTAGATCATGCTTCACTGCAACATTTATAAGTTCAGCTTCTTTTTCCACAAACTTCTGTATTTATGTTGTGTTGGTAACATGAAACTTGTGCAATTAAAATCAGAACACATCAATTCATTATTGACCATAATACCCTTTAAAATTCAAGTGCATCCAGCCTAAATAGGAGTAGTTTTGGCAGCTAGACCCACAGGATGTTTTTGAAATGACCCCATCAAAGTTCAAGAACATACTTGGCGTTCAGTTGGTATTTGACGTTTCTTTGCTAAAGTTTGTTTCTCTCCACGCTTTTTGGATTTGCAGAGTTGCATAAAATCCTCATTTTTTGCATAACTGCATGTTGGCACATGTAACAGTTGCAAAGGGGGTTATTAAAATTCACATCATCACAGCCTTCTCCAATCAAATTTCAGGTCAGGCCTCAAGAATACAGGCATCTTCTGTCCATATGTGCACAGGGCCTGTTTACACAAATGGCTATTAGCTACTAGATATGACATTCTGTAGTGGTGCAGTAGTAAAAAGTGTGTTGTGTGATATTTCTAGTTGGACAAGAACAAGTTGAGGTCCTTTAAAATGTTGACTCATGTCACTCAAGCCTTTCTTTGTCTCTGCTCCATGCCCTACTTTATCATTTGAGCCAGTTGCAAATGACAGAAAGTGAAGTCCCATCTGCAGAAATTGAAGAGATAGAGAGGCATTGGTAAGTAACAGAAAAGCCCTTTATGCCATCTAGAGAGTTAGCCACTTATGCATCTCACAGAGCAGAGAAAAAAAAGCCTTCTGTACGAAATGAACTCCCCCATTTTTATAAAACAGATGAATTCATGCACATGTGCAAGACCATCCCAAAACAAACGCTACAGTAATTTGACACTTTGAAAAAGAAAAACATCACAGGCCTAGTTTTGTTTTTTGATAATTCAAACATGAAGACTAATTAATTATAAACCAACCACAGTCTCAGTCTTTCTCTGCAAATAAACTTGGCTTCATTCAACATATTATATTCTCATTAAGTCATATTTACATAGATATTTAGCAGCGTTGAATTCCCCTAAAAAACAGTAAGCTGTATCTTTCTTCAAATATTAGTTTCTTTTGAATATCTATGACTGTCTTGATATGGGTATTTCTCATAGAATGACAACTAATTTTTCATCAGATGAAAATAAATGCAACACCTGCCTCAATTAAGTCCTATTAAAGTAATTAAGAGACAGAAACAGGTTCACAAGGTCAATGTGTTCATTTTGCACACAATTATATTTTTCTTTGATCTTCTGCTATAACTGTCTTATCATTCTAGCTCCATTTTTCCATATTACCAAACAAAGTGAGAACACAGAACATTATCCTTTTAGCAGCACTTTTATGGATAATGTCATGGTATGGATTTCTAGAAATTACATCTAAATGTTTCACTCCAAAAAGAGGAAGACCTAGTTAAAGTTTCATGTTGCAGCAAAACCAACACCTTTGTAAGATGGCTGGCATGCCTCCTACACAGATGCTGTTTTTCAAGAGGGGTTCTTTAAGGGTGTGACTTCCATTGTGGGGGTAAATTTCATTTGAAGGTGACCCCAGTAGCCCCTATCACGAGTGAACTGCCCCTCGGACCCCTAATATGTGTTTTATTGTAGCCCACTGAGTGTTGGGTTGCGTCTGAGCTACCCTGAATGGGAGAAATAAATAAGATGGGTTTGATCTCATGAATTCACTCAGGCATGACGGCCAGTGACCTTTGCAACCTTGCAGAACAAACCCTGATCACCATGCAGTTCCTGTGCATTTTGAATGTTGTAACCAGCGATGTCTGGCTGCTGAGATAATATTTACACCCAAGGTTTACCAACATGCTCTGTATTTTTTTTGTGGCCTGAGCAAAGTGTCAGACAATGATCATCTTACACAATAAACAGATAGCATGTCCACTGGGTCTGTCTCGTGTCCTCCCTGGAATAAACTATGGATTGTGAGGCTCTTCTTGAATTGTAATGTGTCTGCACCAACTGAAAGACTCATTCAAGAATTCCTCGTTTGATTTAGTTCAGCAGCTAAATATAGATCATTCACCCATCTTTCAAATGTATTATATAGTTTTAACTCAATTTCAGCAAGACTAGATGACCTTGTCTTTTTTTCAAAATTAGCATAAATTAAGTTATTTCAGAGGCCTTTAAATGACATGTAATCCTGTCAACCGGCATTGATACAACTCTTTAAAGTTTTAAAACAAAAATTAAAAACAATACATATAGAAACAAGAAAGTCATGGGAGTCCTTGACTCATATTGGCTAAAGGCTGCCTTAACCAATGATTCGGTTCCTAGTCTTTAAGATTGGCTGTAATGGGACCACAACCATTGCATTATAAATGTTCTTGAAACACCGTCCAAACTTTAATCAGCAAATACGTAAAACCTCACAAATAATTTTAAAAGATCAATACTGGCTAGACTGGTAATTTTGAGGAATCCAAAGTGCATATAGAGTCATAATTGAGGTATTATAAAGAAGAGAAAAGCAAATAGGACTTCATTGAGACTCATCCTCCTAATTTGAACTGTGACGCCGCACTGCCTGGAAAAGTGATTGACGCCAGTTCCCACGAACACTGACATTCGACTAAATAAAAAGAGGAGTGAGAATGGAGCTAACAGGGAGCAAACAGGATTACATGATATTTAAATGCCCTTGGAATGAACTAATTTAGCTGAATTTGAAAAAGAGAGGGAAATACTTCATGTAATAGACATATCCAGTCTTTGTAAATCAATTGGTCACAGGTTAAACTTATGAATAGAATTCAGTGCAAAAATGTTAATTATAGTAAAACACAGATGTGCTATTTACAGGATATGATAGGATACAGGGCAGGACAGGATAGGAAAGGATAGGATAAGAAAGGAAAGGATAGGAGAGGATATTATAGGATAGGATAGAAAAAGGATAGGATAGGAAAGGATAGGAAAGGATATGATAGGAAAGGATAGGACAGGATATGATAGGAAAGGATATGATAGGAAAGGACTAGATAGGATAGGACGGATAGAATAGGATAGGACAGAATAGGATAGGAAATGATAGGACAGGATAGGATAGGACCAAAACTCCCATTATAAAATGTTGATAATGTGCACCAATTGATGCAGTGGGAACACTTATGCAGAAAAGGTCAAAGAACTAAATAACATAGATAACCCAAGATAAGGTTGGCGACCTTTTTGTCTAATTGGTCGCCATCAAGAGAGTGGGTATGTGGAGAATATCTGAGTAATGTTGGTTCTCATGGAATCATAAAATCAACAAGTAATGAAATCAAACAGAGGGAGCATTTCTTGTGTGAAAATAGAGAGAAGAGTAGGGGGTGTTGACACAGGGACCCCCACATGTCAATGTGCAGACATGGCAGGACAGGAGTCATGGTCATCCGCTGAATGAACTTGACAGGCCTTGGAAGCCCTCAAAGGACACTCAGAAAATGTCTGAAAGCACATTTAACGGGAAATCAGTTTGCTTAGTGACCACTTTGTCCATCCAAAAAGGCTTTACATAAATTCGCCATAAAGAGAACAAATTTGGGAAAAATTTCATTTTGAGAATTGTCCACAAGCCTTGGTCATGTGACATTGCAGGTGTCCAAATTTGGAAAAGGATGACAGAGAGAAATATTGACAAATTCCAGATGAGGGTGTGATATGTGTTGGCATTTTTCCTTTTTTGGTCAGGTGGGTTTTAGTGCCCCTTCTGCACCTTCATTGAGAAAAACGACATTAAAGTTCATAAGTCAATAACCCCTGTGCTTTGGAGTGGGCAACATACACAGACTGCAAACTTACTCATGAATGACTTCAATAAGACAAGATATTGGATTTTATTTGGTTTCAAAACCATGCTATATAAAGCAACAAAGCAGGTTAAACATGTGATGTTTAAAAGCATCAACACCAAAGTATTACAAAAACTGCATATGCCTGAAAGGTTTTACAGACATCAACAGATTTTGTTTTCTCAGCAGCAGATTTAATAAACTTTGACACTAGACTCCAAAAAAAAAAAAAAAATAAATAAAATAAATGTCAGTCCTCCCACCAATGGGATTCCTGAATTCACATGAAGTCCTCTGGAGTTTAGTGCCAAGTCCACGAAATCTGCTGTTGCGATTATTAAAAAAAATCTTGCACGAATCACAATAGTCAACAGTTTTAAGGTGGCAGGTAAACCCAAGAGGGCTGGGCAAATAAATGGTGTTTTCATCTCTATGTTATTGTTGTATCTGTACCTGACATTTTAAATATAATGATTCAACGTCCTCTGGAGAGTCATTTTATACACGAATAATGATGACCCAAAAATGAATGGAAGTCAAAATACAGTTGAATCACGACAATCTAAGAAAAACATCATGAATTCAATGTTTGCCAAACCCAAAAACCCGAGTGAAGCACTCATGCAGGTAAATGTGAGTGGAGTTATAAACAACTCGTTTCAATAAAAGAACTCTCATTAGTGTCAACATTCTATTAGTTTTTCAGATAAAAGTCTTTGAGACCACAGACTTCAAACGGTGCTAAAGGCAGTTAGGACCACTAGTCATCAAGAAAACCAATAAAAGGGTCTTAGCATTTACCCCCTGGCCCACTGATGGTCATTACGTCCGCTGAAATTTATGTCCAATTCACACCTGACGAAAGAGTAGCCTATCATAGAATAGTTTAAAAGGACAAGGCGATGTTCAGCACAAACCAACAAATCGATCAAAAATGGTTTTATTTCAAGGTAATGAGGCTTTAGTTCAATCATGAGCAAGAAATTGCATACACTAAAAACAGCAGGGCACATGGATATTTCATGTTGGTAATTTGTGGCAACGTGGAGTTAGTATTGCATGCTTTATCTAGTCAAAGGAAGCCTTGTTGATCATATCGAAGGATATTAAATGCAATGAGCCCCCCCCCCCTCCCCTCACTGCTTCATCATAACACTGCATTCACCAACAGTGGGCTCTGTCACCTGCCTCACCATAGACTTCATCCTAGACATCACATACAAGAAATTAAAAGACAAAATTCAGTGGATGTGTCGCCCCAGAGTCATGCCCCTATTGGCAAACAACACCCTGTCCACAGAAGACCTGCTCAGAGGCCACAATTCATACCATGATTTTTTTTATCCCAGACTTGAGTTTATCTTTGTCAGTAAGGTCACGGAAGGTCACCAAGACCAATTTCTGCCTTTTGAGATATTATGTAAAGGAAGACTTGAACAGACTTTAAACGAATGTGATGTCACCATTGGCCCAATATGGTGTCAGACACAACACCCTGGTGGGATGGGGTGCATACCAATCAAGGGGTTCAAACGAGTCTGGAATGGCCAATGGGTGAACCCTCCCCAAACACAAGCATGCTCTTATCTTGTGAGCGTTTTATTAGAGTTGTTTTGAGTCATCTAGCGAGGTCAGTTTGAATATACTCGAAAGTGACATCAATTCACACTTCTAGGTCCTCAACAACAAAAATGAACAAAGTACAACATTTGAATAACATGGTCAAAAACTCATGTTCCTTTTTCCACTCTTCACATGACAATACAACCCTGTCCAGGTTCATGTTATAGCCCACTTGAAGGTATACCTTGTGTTAAGAGGCAGCATGGAATTCTTTGCAATGTGAACTATGATTGTTGTTCTTCTTACTAGCTATAGTAACTACAACAGAATTTGTTTTAGACTTATGCTGATAAGTACAATTGACACACAGTAAGTTTATTCTTGGATGTTCATCCAAGGTTTATTAGAATCTTATATGATAAATGGACAAATAGCCAACTCATAACAAGGTTTATAACATTCACAATGAAAATTTCCTTTCTGACTCATATACTATGAATGATGGTACCCCCTGAAGGGTCAGTATTGGGGCCTCTTATGTATATTATTATTGGCAAATGATTTAATTAAGACACTGAAATTTTGTAATTGTGTAACATTTGCTGATGATACGACATTAATAGCATCAGGTAGTAATTTGAAATTCTTGTTAAGAAAAGTAAATAAAGATTTAAGAAATCTAAGTGGCTGGTTTGACAGTAATTCACTTACACTGAAAAGTACAAGTTTATAATTTCGATCAAAAAGAATCTCTGTAGAATTTCTATCAAAAAACAAAAACAGGACCACGGTATATAACCAACCTCACAATCAATGCTATTTCTAGCCATTCATGTAATGATGTGTTTTAGCACAGGCAATTTTTAAAGCATGGCAAAAGCTCTTAGTTAGGCCTCAAGTTACCACATCAAAAGTTGAGCTGTAAAATCTGGTAAATTAAACTGACAAAAAACTATTTTTGGTCCAATAACACAAAAAGATGGCCAATAAATCTTATTCTAAATGCGTTGGTAGAATTCCTAATTTCATGCTTAGGTGTTTTTGATGTAATTGCTCATTTGTTGTTGTTAAGTCAATAAAACACGATGAGAGAGAAAACCCTTGCAAAAAATCAGAAACTCTTGAATTCTCAATCTGGGATGAAATTCAAGGCCATTTGATGCTGACATCCGAAACGCTCGTTATATTTCACAATTTACATTTGGTTTTTTTGAGGTGGGCATTTTTTGCACCATATTCAGTTGCGGAGTGTATTTATTGCAGAGACTCATCCTCTATGGAAACTGCGTCATACAGAGTCAGTTGTAAAACGGGATTCGCCAAACAATTGCAAGGTTTTTAGGTTTTTATCTGATTTTGTACATTTTGAGTTTCTTCAAGCGCTTGTATGCCTACGGAATACAAATGCTAGAAATTGTAAAGAACGGCAAAGAACAGCGAGGTACCCCCAGGCACCCCCTGACCATCTTTAATTCCCTTTAGAGAATTAACAGTGACTAAACACTTACAAAACTTCAAATCCACAAACTAAAACCTGGTGTCGATTTCAGAGACTTTATGTCAAGTAAATCAAGTGGGAGTTGATTAATTGCCATCAAAACAAACTGACGTTACATAACGTGTGATGGATTGTCGTCTCAGTTGGAATAAAATCTTGCAGATTGGTTACCATGGCGACCTTGTCAACGGTGATGTAGGGAGCCTATCAAAATCGCCGGACCGTGGCAGGTGGGCAGTCCGTTCCAACAATATCGAGCAAATTATTTTTGGCAAAAAGTGAAATCAGAAAAATGCAAAAAATTAGGGAGTGAAAAAGTTCAGAAGAACCGTGTTAACGGAGCAGTGTTTGATATACTCCTGAGGTGGGTCGTTTAATACAGATACAATTTCAATATAGTTTTTCATCTGGCGGCAAAGCTATGGGTGGTATCTGGGCCTCTATATTTTAATGATAAACAGTGACAGGTTTTTTTTTAATACTATTTCTACGTCTTGCATTTGAATTAATAAACATAACTCAATATGAAGTGTTTTTTGCATTCCTCGTATTTTAGCTATTAAATTGAACATTTCAGTTTCATGTTCTGTCTATTTTTTTGTCCAACTGTTTAATTATAAAGCTTAAGATGTTGCCTAGCTTTCAGGCCTGTATCAAAGTGGACCACTATAGAGTTATGTCATGTAACAGTAGACAACAGTACATAAAATAAACACAAAGTTCTGTACCAAGCTTCACCAGTACCTCTACAATATGAAATACATTATGTACAATGTATCTCTAGGGCCAATAATTGTCATGCAGGTCAAGTACCTCTGTTCTTCGCCATCTTTTGTATGCACAGGGCCTCAGTCTGAACAATGATTTCTGGCCTAATTGTGCTTTGATTGATTCTAAACAGAGTTCCGTGATTCCATGAACATTTACAATGAGTGGAATAGGATTTCGCGTGAGTTCCTCAGGGCTGCATGTTCGCTGCTGAACTAGCTAGACCTTTGGAGCCACTGTCTCATTGCAAGGGAAGGGTATATCACAGTAATGCACAGCAGTTAACTATACACTACTAGTTATTAAACTCTTGCGTGCGTAGAATATCATTAGAGTGAATTAAAAGATATGCAGAAAATTATAATATTTTAGCGATGGCACTTTCGTAGATATAACAAATTTAATCTAATTGAAAAAAAAATAGGTTACTTGAAGCATGAAATTCTGTATAATAAGTTAAAAAAATCTTGCAGGAACGTGGACATGGGGGGGGGGGGGGGGGGTTTACATAAGCACCTATGACTCCATAATTTAAGTGCATGGATGGATTTTGGGAATTTTATCTCTAAGCTAATCTGAGGTGTAATAATCATGGACAACAAACACAAAGATACATTTTATGCTGCTTTTCATTTGTAATATCATGGCCATTTGAATTTATTGATTGTCAGTTGCATTAGCTAATCCCTTCATCAGTTCAACATGTTAAATACTACACTTGGGACCTTTGGTTATATCCAATACTTGGACATCTTACAGTTATTAGTTTCATTAAAAATGGCCTGTCAATTTGAACCTAGACAAAGCTGGACAACTACTGCATTTTGAGTTGAAAAGATGCATGTCTATTGTACATACATACAATTTTATTTATGATATTTTAGTTTTTCTTACATTTACCAAGGTTTATATTTTGTCAGTGGTAGTAGGTGTAAGCTGACTATAAGGTAGGATTAGACAGAAGCAGCTGGCTTTAGGTAGTTATAGCTACTATACAGCCAGGAATAGACTGTCTAAGAGTCGTATTTTATAAAACTAACTGCATACTAAGTAGTCTATCTTTCTAATAACTTACTGACACTGTACCCATTTAACAATTAATTGCTTAATTGTTTAATAAATTTATTTTTATTTAACAATCTAAATGTTTACTTACTTATTTGCTCAATTATTTATATTTTCAATCACTTATAAACTGCAGGTGACTCAGTTAATAAATTATCAATCAGAGTCTGATGAGAATAATTCCATTATATCAAAACCTTGTTGAAATGGTGTGAAGATCCATGCTCACATGAGCGATAATAGAGAAGGCACACACGACATGACACTTTCAGCCACAAGGTGTCCTCCCAAACAATTAAGAGGGGCAAAAAGTCACCAGAGGTCACTCAGTAATCAGAGGGCAAAGTGGGGATTAAGGAGACAAGAGGGCAAAGGCATGATGCCCTCTCGAGGTCACGCTGTATGACCATGACCTTGGGATCAAGGTCATTCGCTGCATGCATAAAGGCCAATTTCATTTCATGGGAATGTAGCTAAAGTGTCGGATATTTTGTGGTCATTGGTAAAATGAACACAAAATGTTAAACTTTAGTGGATTTAGCAGCAACTATAACACTTGGTGAAATTTAAGAATTTCAGATAGAAGTTGCTTCGTAGAAATACTCTAACCAAGATCAAATTTCACAAGCCAGTCTTATAACATTCTACCTTACAATAGTTGTCCACACTCCATGGTAAAGTGTCGGTATGATGAAAGACAAAACTAAATGGTGATAAGATACATAAATTAAAGATTCCTTGGGTGAAAATGTTGTCAGAAAATAGTGTAATACACTGACATTTCATCTTGAGAACACCTCCCTATAAAGACCACTTTATATTCCAAAATCTTGATGTTGTTTATTATTTTATTTACCTCAGAAATATGACCATATCATAATTAAGACCAATAACTGTAAGATATATAGTTACTGTAGCTTTAATAATGATGATGAATAATCATCTCCACAAATATGAGTCTACCTGTCAAAACCTGATATGAAATATACAAACATAAATTCATTTGATAAACCCACATGCAGGCCGCAGAGCTCGGGGCGCTATCTTGATATCAATGGGGTGGGGAGAAATAAATAACACGGCTAGGAACTTTTCATTTTAAATTGTTGGCGAGGTATCGAGTTACAGGTCTTAGATGATGAGGACACACAGCCAACTGAACTGGGTCATTAATTGTAGGCTGGTTAACGTCACTAGGAGCTGCTATGACTACCCCAGTCACAATGGACGTCGTGGTAGGTCTATCTTCCCATCATGCCTTTGCATGACCTTTGACCTTCCAAGAGTGTGCAGTTATCTCAGCATGAAAAAGCCACCCACTTTTTGCATAATTCAATAAAATGGTACAACCAGGAAAGTTCTCTTGCATTCAAAACTGATTTACACGTGGACTTAGCATTTATTTACAAAGTTTGCATAACTCTAGGAACACGCCAATTTTGCAAGTTTTTGGGCCAATTTTTGAGTAATTTCAACCAAGATTTTTGACCAAGAACAAACACAGCAGTGTGATATTTCAACAAAGTCTGTAGACATAATTTATTGCTCTAAATATTAATAGCAAACATCTGCAATTGGTGTAGAACAAAATGACTAAATTCATTTATAAAAACTCACAAGTAATGCTGTTAACTGCAGAGCATCGGATTTTCTTGACAAGCAAATTGGAGCCACTGATGGGCCACTCTAATGGGACACTTAATATCAGCAGCTAAAGGTGAAAATGCATTCACATGACTGCAACACCAGTCACCAAACGACTTGTTCTCCCTGGATGACCTATGACCTGGACATGTCAAGGTCAAATACATGCAATAAATAAACAAAGCAAATCGCCATGTGTGTAATATGCAGGGGGTTGGATCTTATGGTCAGTGAACTTAATGTATGGTGTAACGGATACCCGAGAGCTTTGACTGGGGTCTTTGTATTACCCGAGCAAAGCACAATTATGTCAAGCTAAGAGTATGTAACAATAAACTGAGTGTGTCACATAATTTCAGAATAAGAGACTTTTGATATCAATGTTGAAGTGGTAACTGGACAGCCTATTACACGCACGGTAGATCACAGTGCAACATTTGGCCGGAGTATATTAAGGGGAGACTTCAATGCCTGACTTTCGGTCAGCTAACTGCAGATTGTGCACACAGACAGCCTCAAAAGATCGCGGGTCTCACGTTAGAATTAATTAACCCCAACTGTAATGTATGTGACCCCAGCAGGGGAGGTCAATGCGAAAAGGCTGTTTTTGTTGTGTGCAGGGAAAATGACTCGATTGTCAGTTTCCATGGCATTGAAAAATGGAGAGTATGGGGTCAACGAGTTATGAGAAGTCTTATAATGTAAGGACTACGTATCACCGAATTAACCCTCTAGATGAATAGCGGCATTTCACTTCTATCGTGTTTCATTTACTGGCTTGTCAGCAAAGGCAAGTAATTATGCATGCAATGGGATGCCTTCAAACGTTCAATTCTTCTCTGGGCCAATTGTCACCCACCAACACTCATATGATTTATTACCTCACTATTCAAATGCCTCTGCAACGAACTGACAGCCACAATGCCTTATTTTCTTCTTAACTTCTATCAGTAACCCTCAACCCTCTTGTGAAATACAATTAAACCTCAAAATTCAGCTGGGTGGTCTAATGGCCGAGGTATAGGCGAGCTTCTCCGAAGGTCCTGGGTTAAAATCCTGGCTATGAAGCCTGTAAAAGTCATGGAGTTAATGTGCAAAATGGTGTGGACTCCAACACTTATGCGTCCTTAGTTGCTCCTAAATTTACTAGTGAGAAGATCTAAAAAGGCGTACTTATTAAATTACAAAAAAGTAACCTTTTAATACTTTGTTTGCAAGAAAAGTAGTAAAAATTCCCAACCAAAGTTGATGCACACTCAAGCTGCAAAAATCATGAGCTGTGCTTGGATTTCATTGAATGTTATGATATGAGACTTCCACATGGAAGGTTATCAATGGCTTTTTGCAGGACCAAAAGGTACCGATTTACATTTTCCCAAGTTTTTATAAAAGATTATTAATTTATAATTCATAATATTTTGCTGCATTTGATGCAATCGTTACACTAAAGTGATTTTAAAGTGATATTCTCGTGGGTGCTTCTTCAATGTTTAACACACCAAAAAGACAGGTTTGTTTTCTAAGTAAACACTTTAAATTTCACTCACTTTAACACATTTGCTAACTTTTTTTATTTTTTTTTTATTTCCATTTCACTGCCCTTTAACTATATAGTATTAGATAACTGCACACATAGAGCAGAGTTATTGTTTTTCACGAAGCAGCTACTAAATCCAAAATGTTTTATAGGTAAAGTATAATATCCTTTTCACTAAATAAGAGTTAAGAGTTAGAGTTTATTTATTTTTACAAAAGTAACTTACCAGTAAAAACTTGTATTTAAGCAATAAGTATTAAACAGGAGCTATAACAAAAAATTACAATAAAAAACAAAATGACACAATCATCGCACTTCGAGTCTATGCAAACAAATTAAATCATTTACGGTCCAAGTTTAGTCATACTAGAGAAAGGGAAAAAGGGGGGAATAACAATTTGCTAAAGATGTACATGCAAACATAGATTTAGTTCTGTAATGAATACTTACTTTCAAAGTAACACGACTCTAGATGTGCTCATGTAATCATACAATCTTTTCTCATAATTCCTGGTTTGAAAACAATAAGTTTGGCTTCAAAAGTTTCCAGTCTCCGCCCTTGGAATATTACGTAATTGTGATATATCTACCTTTCAACTTCTTTGTTTGTAATTAGCTATGACTTGAATACCTGCAACTTGAATTTGTGGTCTTCACATTTACCTATGATTACCAGGCATACAGGCAAACCTGTGTTAAGCGGTCACTGGAGGGGATGGATAAATTTGGTGGTCGTTTAATGAAGAAGAAACAACAAAAATTCAGTCTGAGGAATGTGAATATAGTGGCCGCTAAAAGTAAGTGGTTGCTCTGTACAGGTTGCTGTTATGGAAGGTTTGATTGCAGGGGTATTTTTGTTGGGCATTATCCATCCTTTAAGGTCATAATGTGTATGTGAAGATCGTTACATCAGCATATTAGATAGGATGTGGTGGTGGATTAGATCTTTACGTCCAGTATTTCTGCACCTGATGAGTTAATTAGGACAGGCAGGGACCATGGCAATGAGATGAAGAATGAAACAGCCATCCGACTTAGGCTCACCCGGGAATTGACCCCTGGACCCAGTGGTTGGAAGCCCAGCACTTTATAACACTGAGCTAGGCCCCCACCCCCATCAGCGGATAGGAAAAGTATGGTCCAGATGGCTACTGAAAAAGCCTTATTAGCGAAGTGGCGAAATTACATTGAAATGGGCATCATGCTCATTACAATCTACTTCTTCTTATGGTTAATGTCACAAGCCATAAATTGCTCATATTGACTTCTTTGTCATCTTGTGTAACATTAATACCGACTCAGTTATTAGGTAAAGCTGACTAACTCGTTTATTGGTCAAGATGGTTATGGAGCTAAGATCCTAGTCAAAAAGATATTTAGTGTTGTTCTGACATGCAAAGTGTTCTGGCAGTTTTCCGAATGTGTCGTCCCATGGATATGCTGAGGAGAGTTCAATAGGTATAGTAGTAAGTTTCATAAAAAACGGTCGAGTCTAGACGGCTGTTGCGGCCTATGTGTTGTGCAAGCTTAAACACCAGCTGCCTAACTATACTCTAAAAACAATATATGTATCCCTGATTTTACCACATATTCAATATTTCATCACAGCCATAATTAAAAGAATTCCTGAAATAAGCAAAGTATAACAGTCATTCTGGTCCATTATTTAAGAAAATGAAATTACTTACAATTGATGACATATACCAAACGTCCTGCTGCAACCAACATATTTTAGTGATCAAGTTCAAACGATAGACAACAGACATGACCACCATACGCGACAGCAAAAAAATATTTATATCCAAACCATAAATCATGAACTATCCAAACAATCAATAAATTACAAAATAGCTACCTCCTGGAACCAACTACCCGATTCACCGCTTGAGCATATCCACCTATCATCGAAAACATTCTCAATACCCATCAGTATGCATGTCTTATTATTTTTCTTGTAATCTTTGTCCCTTAACAGAATAGTTGTATACATTGTAATCAATGTATGTAATATTAGAAATTTCACCTGTATTGCTAAATCATTTGTCATATATTATTATCATTATTATTTTCATTATTATTATTAAACTCTCCTTTCTATTTTTTTTACTAACTTATACTATTATTTTTTAATCTAGTATTATAATATTAATATTGTATCAGTTTAAGGTGGCCCCTAACCAACTGAGGTTCTTTGGGGTCTCCTGGCAAGTTTAACACTAATAGAATATATGTAATAATTTTAAATTTATTATGCCAAAAAAAAAATATATATATCATGCTGTATTCTTGTTTAATTGCCAAATAAATTATTTTCAATTCAATACCTGACTGTGGTCTAAACATGCTAAAGCCAGCTGCTTCTGTCCACTTCTGTAGCTAATAGTCAGCTTACATTTATTACCAGAAAAGTGTAAACACTAGAAAATGTGAGAAATTAATCTAATATATTATAAATATGTACTTTTAGATCCAATTTTGAGTAGCCAGCAATGACAGCTTTGGCTAGGTTCAATTTGACGGGCTGATTTTAATGAAACTAACTGTAAGGGTCATTCACGTGCATCATCTTTCATAACTATGACATTTGATGACTAAAAAAAAAAAGAGGAAAAAAGGGGTCCACTAGCTAAAACGCATATCTAGTGAAATGAAAAAAGGCAAATGCCTATTTTATAAATTGTTCATTAATGGCGTTATTCTATAACAATCTGTGTTCATCTCAGTCAATAGATTTGAGCTGAATAAAGAATATTGTTTTATTATTTCATGAATAATTTTTCATATTCGTATTCTGGAAGAAAGTTCTGTATATCTGCTCACAAAATACACCAAAAATGTGCTCATAAAAGTGCACAACAAACTGCTAGGGTATCACAGGACAGTTGCTCCAGACATCACTCTTCTTCCAGTACAATTCTTATCCCAATATTTGCGACAGTTATACCAGTGCCACTCAAGGGAGATTTATTTTTCGGCGAAACTTGCACTTTATGCCTCTAAAATATTTCTATAGCGATTATCATCCAAATACCTCAACCCCAGGTCCTTTGTACTGTCTTGAAACGAGACCTCATACAAACACACCATAATGTTCACAAATGTCATAACAATACTTGGTAAAATAAATGTCTTTTACTACTTTTTAAGGCTTTTTTTTACTGCTTTTTGAGTATTTTGCAAGACGTGATGGGCATGTCAATATCGTTGTAAGCAGTACCAAGGGCTCTACTTGATAGTCTTTATGTGGGTGCTTGTACAGCTTGTTAAATACTTGGTTGTTCCTCTACTTGGTATTTTGTGGATCAACTTGGAAATATGTTTGTCAGAATACAACCAATGGCACCATGAAACAATGCAACCATAGAGTCGACATTGATCAGTTATTTTACTGCTTTATTGTTCAAATTTTCGCTTTAATTTTTGAGAGATATATTGAATTCAGCCTGTTGTTCCTCCAGTGAACCCCTATTATATATAGCAACATGTAATTGTCTTTGGGGTGTCACCTCCCACTTATGTATTTATTTTGATGTGATCGCCTTTTTTGTTTGTTTGTGTGTATATATGTGATTATGTGGGTGAATAAATGCTATTCTGACTCTGACTCTTGGCATATATATCTGCTGATGAGGTAGTGCAATGAAATTAATGTACACAAAAATTGAATCAGCACAGGATGTTTTTGATAATGAGGCGACAAGCAGACGGCGTTGCTTGCGTACCACTGATAAAGTCATTGAAAATGTGCTGCATTATTTATACTTCTTTATAAACTGGTAATAAATCCTGTGATCTTGTCAGGGTCTTGAATGTGGCCACAAAAAGCTTGCTATTGTTACATTTGGCACCACCTTGGTTTATAATTTATCTGAAGTCGTCTTGATAACTTGATGTAAACTGCAAGACAATATGTCTTAATTGGGAAACCTGCAGAGCTTTTTTATTCTCGTGATATTCATACTCCCTATTGTCAAAGCAGTCCTCTATGAGTTTCCTGTCTGTTGTGGCTTGACTGTGTTTAAGAACAATATGGCAAAAGAAGTTGAGATATCACTTAAGAGTGTTGATTTCACTTATTTCCTGTCTCCATTTTTCATTTGCCATGGTAACAGCATATTTACTGTGTTGCAATTTCCTCCAGTAGATAACATTACAAATGTTTTGATCCTGAAGATGCTCCTCTGTCTAGCCAATGTTCTTCACTGGCATCATTATCCCTTTAATTTCAATCTTTGTGCATCGGTGTCAAATCTAAGCTCCCGTGTCATCTCTCTCCCTTGACACAGATGCTCTCATCCTGTCATTTGATGCAATTGCTCATCCATGCCAAGTGATCATTATGTGTCACTTGATGAGACCAGATCCATCCCACGTGTACTCCGTAAGGGCCATAATTGCATAAAAAGATGCAGACCAAGAACATGAGATGTTAATATAAGGGTAGCACAAGACATCACTTGAAATGTTATACTTTGGAAACCAGTATCATCCAAAATACTTCATATTTTCTTTTGTCATCCACAGGACTCGACATAACAGGGCATCCTTGTCAGTAAAACGCCAAAAGATTTATGAAAAACATGTTTTGGATCCCCTTTGATGTTATTAGCAATTATTTATTATCACGAATGCCTCGTAGCAGCAATATAGCATTTGGGGGCAACCAATTATGTTGGTATATGACAGTTAAATTGTGAAAATTCTCCACATACAAGGTGCTGTTTAAGAGGACCCTGTGTTTAGTAGTAACCGGTGGCTATTGCTGCAGTAAGAGTGCTGCTGAAATCCTTGAAAGGTGTTCAAAAAGATCATAATCTTTTAACGGCTTCAGCATAGGGTGCTAAGAAAGGTGAAGGATGAGATCTTGCACTGATAGAATAATGAGGCGATAGACGAACCACACGATATACATCTAGCTTTGCTCAGATGTGGACACGTGGAACGCCCATCACTGATTTGCAGTCCAAGATGGCTGCTGTAAACTGACACCCCCGTGCCACAACAAACACAGCCTCTAATCACTGGCTTCATATTTCTCAACGCCCCACTTGCAGTCTTTCACAAGATTGAATGTGACTTTCATAATTGTCCCAGCACACCTATCTGTACAAGAATATTGTCAGGACCTTGTAAGGACATCGTGGGGACTTTGTGAAGACATTGTGGAGACATTGAAGTTGCCATGTATGATCACTCATCTTTTCAAGCTGAAGGACTCATTCTAACTCTTGTCAGTTAACATATTTCTGTAATGATCTGAACCATCTAATTGGCTGCATTTACTTCTCTAGTTCTGACTCTATACAACACATTGAAGAAGTATGACATACACAAATCGAGTACATTGCAAGAATAAATAGTTCAGAGCAAAAAAATATAACTAATTTGTAAACATGCTCATCGCTTTTTCCCATAAAAAAGCGCTCTTTTATGAGACTCAAAATTGTGCATTTGCATTCAATTTAAAAAAGCAAGACTACGAAGAAAGGGGACTATTCCCATGACAAGCCAGTGAATTATCGAGCAACAGCCACACATTTTAGCAGCCGTAGACCAAGCAAAGGACATTCCAGGGTAAGGAAAATGCAGTCCTCTAAAATAGGAGCTTGTTGAGAGTGTTATTATTTTTCAAGAAATGCTCCACTTTAGGTTAGATGTCATGCACCTAACCCATGTGGGTTCTGCTATTTGTCTCATCACAGACACCAATAGACTTTTCACTGAGCAGCCCTGAATTCAACAAGACATAAGTCTTTCCTCTCCTCTTATTACTCATTTTGCTTTCCAGACAAAGTAGGTCTAGCTAACTGATTCCATAAATATAATTTTGTTAGGGAAATAACAGAAATCAACTGAACGATAAGATGTAAAATATACATTAAAATGCACTAAAAATACTGCTGCTAGGATGCACTTTGCTTCAGCCAATCAGAGTCAAGGGTGGGAACTTTTTCAGCCAATAGAACTGCAGTACTCTGTCTTAGCCACCTGATGGAAATACAGAGAACCTTCCATGAAAATCTACTATTGATTTGATTTCCTACAAGAATGACTTTCAGCTGCTGATATTTTGCTCATAATGAGTGCCTGGACCTGGAGTTGAACCCAGAACCCTGATATGAGCTGTCCAATATATTAACCACTAGACCACCCAGCATTGTTCTTGTAATCAGACAGACTGACAGACTGCCACACTGACAGACAGACTGCCAAGATAAGTCACTCCAGAAGTGGACCACTGGACAGGAGTGGACAGCTGACATCGGACACTGGACAATGAAAGACTCTGACTCTGAAGCACATAGACTGACACCATGAAAGTCAGATACACAGATTTAATTCAGGAATTAATTCAGATCTGTCAAGATCAAAGTACAAGGCATGGGACATTGATTGCCATTCAGTGGTGTGGATCCCTGGATCTTCTTGATCATCAAACCCAAGGTCATTCCAAGGTCAAAAGCGAATCATTGCCAGTCACTCACCCCTGTCCTTCACTATAGTCAAGACGAAGAACCTTGAACAGGGCTTCTCAAATTAATGATCATGGTGAATTTAATGACAGGTATTTGCTTTGCTTTAGTGGAATAATGAAGTATTGCTACATACCATTTGAATAGCCACGGCTAATTCTATGAAAATCCACAATCAGCTATAACTGGCAAGTGTAATGATGAGACCATAAAGCAGTCTTGTAAATGAATCAGAGATTACAAAGCACACTTGTGATGGTAGTCAAGTCCATTACTTTGAGAAGAGATGACAAAGGGCCATCCAGCATCTACAGACATAAGAGCACAAAACCTATTATGTAAGTAGCCAAAGAAAAAAATATTCGAACAAATGTACAGCTCATGTATTTTAAGAGACAAAAAGTATTATATAAGTAGTTAAAGAAATAACTATACCAACAAATATACAACTCATGTGTTCTACAACCAGTCACCATAACATTCTACAAATATGCCTTTCCTCCAAGGCACTAAATCACTGAATTTCATGGATTGTTTGTCCCTGCCAGTAATTGAGAATGACCGTAGAGCTTTTCACTCTTGACCGTGAAGGACAAAAGTGACCAGGGCTAGTGTCAAATGACCAGAGGAGGACCCACACTGACCTTGACATGTTAATGCTTTGCTTGTTTCTGCTTCGCTCCATAATTCTCACACTTGTTTTGCTGTGGTCAGTTTTCACAGCACTTGTCAGTGGTCAAGTTAGTTTATACTCAAAAGTGTCAAGATGACAAATGGATCACCTCACACCTATGCTAAGATTCAAGTGACCTCTGAAAACTTTAATTTAGTCAGAAGTAATTCAGTCTAGGCCGTGTCACAGTTATACACATCTACCCCACATCAACCCATACCTTGGGGTTCAAATGACCATCACATCAACAAAACTGTCCTCTAACAAAACTGTCCTCTTCCATCACTGTCCCCATATTATACACGTCTTAGTGGTGACTATAGTGATGCGCAGTGTGTCTTTATGATTAAGCTTTGTGGTAAGGTGACATATCAGCATTTTTTAACATTGTGACTGGGCGACAAAATTGTCCCCTAGAGAAGAAATTTTGTCTCCCAGTGAATCAAAAAGTAGGGCCACTGGGTGACAAGCTCTTTAGATGATCCGTGACAAACATTTTCAAATATACCCTTTGTTACAGTAGCGCAAACGGCCTGGTAGATTCTTGAATCAAAGTTTCAGTTTGTCACTGTCTGGTCCAGGCAAATTAACTACAGGATTGGACGTGTCTTAAGCGGTCCGGACCAAATCACTACTTGTCGCCCAGTAAAAATTTCTTTAAAAATATGCTCTGTGACATACACATACTAACATGCATTTTCAAGACTAGACTGCACTGTTAAAATTACTTTACAGTTAAGACCAAGCCCTCTCCCCTTACAAAATGACAAAAGATCGTCTATTTCAGACAATAATTGTTTCACTGGTGTCCATCCAAAAAACTTTGTTTAAGCTAACCAACATCATTCTTTGATATATAAACAATCACTGTCAAACTATATCTTGGTTAATTTTAAGACAACTTTTGGATGGACAGCGGGGAAACAATTATGGACTGTGTAAAGCAGACAATCTTTTTAAGAGTGTATCATTGGTATTTCGAGAAAACTGTTTTAAATTCTGAGGTCCAGTGTTTCAGACACAGAGGAAGCACGCTGGCATCATCATCATCATCATCACAGTTTCTTTTTTGTCAATCCCCATTTTCCCTTTTTTTTCAATTCCAAGAAAAGGGGGCAACAGTTTTTTTTGAGCTTTTTTGACCTGAGGGAAGTGGGTTTTTTGTGCAATTGAAGTAATTTTTATGGAGTCAAGCTCTGTGCACCTTTTTGAAACGCCTCCATAATTAACTGAATGGGCTTAGTACAAGGACAGATTTAATTTCTGAGGAACAAATAGCCATTCATTCAGAGGTGAAGATAAGGAAAGTCATTATGACAAAGGCCATTAGAACACCGTTAGTTTTTCCTCACATGATGGACAGCCTTGTCTTGAATATGGAAAGCTTTCTTAAATGTTCTTAGGGTCCATATCAGTTTCATCATAAACATTTTCCTGTGACTGTTACATAACATGTCTTTATATACCCACCCTAATTTGTGGAGGTGTCTGCAGAAATGGTGATGAAGTTTTCGACGCCCTTTTGTGTGAAAAACCAATAAATAAAAATACTTCAAAGGAGCTCTGTGTGGGGTGTCATTTTGGTAGATAGGTTGCTCAGCATGTAAATATGGAACACTGCAAGAGACTTGCTCCTGGCCACAGTTGCAAGATGCTTACTTGATGGGTGGGATTCGCACTGTCAACTGCATGACAGCAGGATGATCTTCTTAGTCTTTATGTGATCATATAGGACCACAGGCTCATGTATGAACTGCCAATAACTCAGACATGTAC